>CAUYLG010044943.1:0-96710 GCA_963573385.1 Cacajao melanocephalus | reverse complement strand
TAATATGTATTTATATATCTTAAATATATTATATATAATATCTTAAATATATTATATATAATATATATATTAAAATATATACAAATATATATATAATATATAATATATTAAAATATATATATATTTTAAAGAGAGCCAAGAGATGAATCAATGAAGGAACAAAATCAAAGTTGAAAAAGTTTGCAGGTTAGTTTCACTTATATTTCAAGCAGTGAATCCAGTTATAGCAAACATTTTAAGCAGTGAATCCAGTTATAGCAAACATTTAAGCTTGTTTATAGGTTGCAACATTCTCCTGCTAGTTGTTTTGTTAACTCCCGTTTCCCTTTCACTGTTACAGCAAAAACAGAAACAAAAACAAAACAGCAACAACAACCCTCCTGGAACACTTATGTTGATTTTAAAGAGAAGTGTGGGGAGGAAGATGCGTGGCATCATTTATCCAAGTACATTTAGCAATGAATATGAATTTGAGAGGAAAGAATGTGTCTGGGAAGCAGCAGTGAATAAAAAGGAGATGTGGGACAGTTCCTGGGACCTGTGCAGTAATAGCACAATAATAAATACTACCACATATCGAGGTCTTTGTGCCAGGTATGATGCTAAGTGCTTTGCATGAGGTAAGCAGTATTAATAATCCTGTTTTAAAGATGAGTGGAATGGGGTCTCAGAGTAGAGCAAAGTGATCCAATTTCCTGGCTGAATTGTGAGTAGAAAAACAATGACCAGCCGTAGCCTCCCAGGTCAGCACCATGGACAGCAGATCCCCCCTGTCTGAGAACCTGTGGGTAAGATTCTGCCAGGTGAATTTTCATAAGCAGAATAACAAAAATGTTTTGGAGCAGATTATTTATAACATACCCACCCTTCTCCCCAGAATGAGCTTTGATAACTAGGAACCACTTTTTTGCTAAGAACTTGATAGTGTGTGTTGGGTGGGGACTGGGGAGGGGGCAGTTTAGGATGTGAAAATTTCAAGACAGAATCTGGGAAAAAGCCATGTTCTTCTGCATAATAAATCAGCAGTGAGAGATCTGGAAGCAAAATTGGATAAGGGAGTGAGAAACTCCCAGGGAATATGTGGATAGTTAGGAAGGAGTCCTCCCAAGAGGGGGGCAGGGAACAGAGGGGACTTAGGCTAAAAAGAGAGAGAACTAGGTAAATGTTAAAGAAGAGTCCAGTGGGGCATGTAAAGGAAATCTTCATATTCTTTACCAAATGTTTAGTAAACCCCATACCATCGACTTATGTGCAACTGGATTTATTTGGGAGCTTGAAGCAGAGGCTGAAAGGGACAGTAAGATCTGTGTCCCACATGTAAACACATACAAATTAAGATTGACTGGCTGGAGAGTTTTTTTCACTGGGTGTGGTAGTGAAGACCTTCTAGCGTTTCAGTTCCTGTGTTTCAGCTTGGTCTCCCTATTTACCTTATCTTTTGGAGGGCAGAAATGGTGCCTCTTCTACCTTCCTCCCTTACATGGACTGGAACATTGCTGGGCAACATGACTACCCAGGACATACTGAAGAGTTTGTTTCCTCTGGCTGAGTCCCATTCAGAAAAGAACCATGCGTTTTCCTTTGCTTATGGAAGTCAGAGTTCCCAGGGTTTCCAAGTCAACAGCAGTTTTAAGTAATCTTTCCCCTTGTTACCATAAGTGCACCTCAACTAGTCAGAACATGGATTTGAATTTCAGGCTCAGATACAATGTTTCCAATGCATATAGGATCAATATAGAAATACACTAATACCCAGAACTGACCTGCTTGTCCTAGGTCACAAGCAAACTCCCAACCTAGCAACAATTTGACCTAGCAACAGAAACATGGGGCGCACAAGGACATCTGAGTGTGGAGTTCCTTATTTCCATAGAGACAACTGCTTTTTATCCCGATTCAGAGTCCTTAGGGAGCAATTGACCAAGAAGCTTCCACATCTACAGAAGCATCTTCTTTTACCTGGGTCTAGAATTGTGGGGCAAAACCACTGGGAGTGAGGCAGTGGTGGGGAGATGTTCCCAAAGTCGGATGTGGAATCTCAATCATTGTCCTATTGAAACCAGTATAAGCAATGGCTAACGGTAGTTGAAAAATGCATGGGGTATTTTGTTGACCAAACAGATTTTTGTCACTGGCCTAGAAATCTGGCCACAGATTTTGGTAGGTAGCATGGAAAAATTACTTGCTTTGGAGTCAGACATACCTAAGTTGAATCTTGGCTCTACCTCTCACTCGCTATGTAATGTTGGGCATGCCTTGCAACCTCTCTGAGCCTTAGTTTCCTCACTTGTAAAGCGGGGCAGTTGATATGTGTGGATACTTGATAAGTTTGTTAAAATAGGGGAACTTCAGTAACAAAACCCAGAAATCTCAGTGGCTTAACACAATAAAATTTTATTTTTTACTCATGTCATATTTCAGTTCAGGTCAGTAGAGGGGCCTGGCTCTATGCATGCATTCAGGGACCCTGTATCCTTCCATTTAGTGGATATAATTCCCTGGGGCTTGGGAGCCTTCCACGAGGGCCTCTGCATCAGGCAGGCAGATGGAGGAGAGAGGGCATGAAGGATTGAGCAGTAGGCATTTTTACGGGCTAGATTAGGAGGTGGTGCACATGATATCCATCTATTTCCATGGTCACATGGATGCACCTAATATTAAGAAGGCTGAGAAACGACTGTGTACCTAAGAGGAAAAGGTTACTGACTTGGTGAACAGCAAACCAGTGTCTGCCACTCCTACACCGTGAGGTTGTAATCAGGTGAGGTTGTAATAATAATAATAATGATAGTAATAAATGCAGATGGCATGTCTTGATTCCATCAAGCACATCTCAGGACTCAATAAATGTTAGTTCTAGCAGCATTGTTTACACAGGAATGTGAGTTTTGCATTTCAAACAAGCAGCTTTAGAAAAAAAAAAAGGACTATCAAATCTCAAGTCATTTGTTTGGCACGTGCTGCCTTTTTTGTCCTTGGCTCCCCAGGAATTCTGATTACTAGGCCATGAGGGGTTAAACTACCCTGCTCTCCGCAGATACTCAACAGCTGGATATCTTTCCAAAGGCCTTCAGCACTCTCCTTCACTGCAGTAAATACATCTGGCATTCCCTATTCTGGAAATACAAGCTACTAGTCAATTGGAAAAGGCGTCTGCTGATGGTAGCATGACAAGCAATATCCAGAACTGCTTGTAATCTCCTTCAGACATCCGCTTGCTCCCACCCAGCCCCACTGAGCACAAAGGGGCTCCTATTATCTCCACAGCTTTCTGTTGCCAAAATGCAGATGAACCCCTGACCTGATATTCCACTCAACATGCCCTCTGTGCAAAGAGCCTTTCTCACGTGTTTACTCTGCCAGAATAGCAGATAAGTAGGGCACAGGGAGCAGGCTTCCAGGAGGCGGGCAGCTGCAGCCCAGTGGAAGACATCACAGATTTTGCCTTTGGGAATTAGAAGTCTCAGATCTGCAACTCACTAGCTACATGGCCTTAGAAAAGTCACTTTACCTCTCTTGCCACAGTTCCTCCTTGGTATAATGAGCATAAGCCCATGCCTTCTTCATCTATGTCACAGGAGGTATTGGGGCTCAAAAAATGTACCTGAAATATATCTACACTGCTGATATAAATTACCTAACAAGGGGAGGGAGCGTCATGTTCCCAGGCAGGTGGGTTGGGATACAGAGGTAAAAGACAATCAGCACATCTTAGGCTAAAAGGATCTGTTCTCTCTCTTGTTTATGGGCAAGAGGTGACAGGAAGGACCTCATCTCTAAGTTCTCTAGCTTTATTGTGGGATACCCTGGGCTTACCTTTTTTGGAGAAGGCAGGAATGCACAGGGCCATAGCCTGGTAGGGACAAGTGACTCCTCCTTTCCCAGAACAGGATTCATGAGGGAGAAATGGGAGGATCACCCATTGAGGCCAAGAGACCTCAATCCCATATCATTGCTGTGATAATGACAGTTGTTGACTTTTGTAACACATTTTATCATTTACAAAGCCTTCTTCTGGGCAATATAATGTCATGTTCACTGCATACAATAATCTTCATAAAACTGAGGTTCAGAGATGTTGAGTAATTTGCCCAAGATTTCAGAACAAGATCTTTGTGATTCTAGGCCCAGCATGGTAGCTCACATCTGTAATTCCAGCACTTTGGGAGGCCAAGGTGGGGGAATCACTTGAGATCAGGAGTTCAAGACCACCTGGCCAACATGGTGAAATTCTGTCTCTACAAAAATACAAAAATTATCTGGGCATGGTGGCATGTACCTGTAGTGTCAGCTCCTTGGAAGGCTGAGGCAGGAGAATCGCTTAAACTCAGGAGCAGAGGTTGCAGAGCCAAGATCACGCCACTGCACACCAGCCTGGGTGATAGAGCAACTCTGTCTCAAAAAGAATTGTGTGATTCTAAAGTTGTAGTTCTTCCCACCTGTCCCCCTGCTGTTCTGCCTCTTTGTTCCCAGGCACACCTAAAAGTAAAGTTTTTCTTCTGTAGACTGGACATGGACAGATGCAAACTCTTGAGTCCTTTTTGGATGAGAAAATAGGAATACTGTCTGATTCTCTGTATTCCTAACTGTGACTGGTATATGGTAAAGTGCCTTCTAATGATTATAAGACAGAGGTCGAGAGAGCAAATGGGGCAGGAAGCAAAGAAAGCCTTGGGTGTTGACCAAAGTTCAGAAATGGATGACCACTGGTGTGGTGCTGTGTGAGCTGAAGGGGGAGGAATTATGAAAGCCAGAGACAAAGGCCAGGTATGGTGGCTCATGTCTGTAATCCTAGTACTTTTGGAGGCTGAGGTGGGTGGATCACTTGAGCCCAGGATTTTGTGGCCAGCCTAGGCAACATGGTGAAACCCCATCTCTCCAAAAAACAACAAACAAGCAAACAAAAAACATACCAAAAAATTAGCCAGGTGTAATGACCTGCACCTGTATTCCCAGCTATTTAGGAGGTGGGAGGATTGCTTGAGCCATTGAGGTAAAGGTTGCAGTGAGCTGAGGTCATGCCACTGCATTCCACCTGGGGTAACAGAGTGAGACTGAAAAAAAAAAATAGGGAGACAGAGCCCAAACGGACAAGGCTGTCTCACATTCTGTTTAACGTTCAGAAAAGTGAAATGTTAAACATGAGCCTTCCTATTCCCAAGGGGAGAGTTCCCAAATGGGCCACAGAGAAACTTAGGGGGCTCCTAGCAAAGTGAACTCTCTGAGGCCCACAGGGTAGGATTAAAGCTTCATTCAAATGGGTCTGGGGAAGCTGGGTTCCTACTCTGTACGGAAATGCTGATTAGACTTTGGCTTCAGCGAGGTCGGGATGGGAGCCCGGGGGACACAGGTTAGAAGTTCCATGTGGGGCATGTGGAGCATCAGCAGGGCAGCGATTCAGGAGAGAAAGCTCAGACCCACTTTTCCTGGGATAGGGAGAAATTCTGGCTCTGAGAATACAATATGGGGGCAGAGCTGGAGGGACCTGAGGTCACTGCAAATGTAGGCAGCAACTACAGGGCCAACCTCCACCCTGGTGATAGAAGGATGGTTGAGTCACAGCACGAAGACCCAGCCCATGCAGGCAGTGGCACTGAGGGGAAGGGAGGAAGGAGCTGTGATGGTTAATTTCACGTGTTAACTTGACTGGGCTAAGGGATGCCCAGATGGCTGGTAAAACATGATTTCTGAATGTGCCTGTGAGAGTGTTTCTGGAAGAGATTAGCATTTGAATTGGCAGGTTGAATAAGGAAGATTGCTCTACTGATGTGGGTGGGTACCACCTAATCCACCGGGAGCCTGAAAAACAAAAAAAAGTGAAGGAAGGGTGAATATATCATCAGCCTCCCAGTTCTCAGACCTTCAGGTGTGGACCAGAATGATACCACTGGCTTTTCTGAGGTTGCCAATGGCAGATCGTGGGACTTCTTAGCTTCTATAACTGAATGAACCAAATCCTCATAATAAATCTCGCTCTGTATGCCTATGTAGATCCTTTTGGTTCTGTTAGTCTGGAGAACGCTGATGAATACAGAAGCCTTTGAAGATGAAGAGAGCAGAGGGTTTTCTGAGTTGGCTGGATGGGAAGATAAATTTCCCAGCAGGTACTGTGTGTGTGAGAGATGGAGAGGCTTCCTTCCTGAGTCCACTGAAGGAATGAGGCATTGAGGGTACCTAAGCTAAGTGAGGAGTGACTCATCTGCTGAGGACATGGAGTACCAGCCCCATGGTTCCGCCAAGGAGGTGACACAGGGCAAAGCTCCATGCTGGGCTCTTCCTGCACACCACTTCCCTTGGAGGCCCTTCTGGAGGTGTGGGGTGTTGCAGGCAGTGGCCCCTGTACGGCCACCTTGCCCTTCGAGATTCACAGCCCAGCCCATCCTCCCTTAT
Source organism: Cacajao melanocephalus (assembly GCA_963573385.1). Classification (NCBI taxonomy): domain Eukaryota; kingdom Metazoa; phylum Chordata; class Mammalia; order Primates; family Pitheciidae; genus Cacajao; species Cacajao melanocephalus. The sequence goes on along the minus strand of CAUYLG010044943.1, from coordinate 90,320 downwards.
GAATGTGACCCACCACTGAAACCCCATCAGCCACCAAGACAGAGGAGGTCAGGCCCAGCGGCTGCAGAAAATGGCCTTAACGGCTGCTGCTAGTGAGGGTATAAGCAGGGGATTGGATGGTATCATTCTAATTTACACGGGATTTTGTTTCTTTCCAGGTACTTAGCATGTGGATCTAGGTGATATCAAAGGCAGAGCATTATACAATAAGTAGGCTTAACCTCCATCTCACCCCCTCTCATCCTTCTGTCTCTTCACTGAGGCCATGAGGAGCTGCAGCTGGGGTTGCCATGGTGACCAATTAGGATTACTGAGATGTTCTAGCAGAGAAAAAAGGGAGTATCGATTTAGCTTTGACAGTGGGGCATCTGGGGACCAGGGGAGCCCAGGGTTTTCAGCATTAATAGGGGGTACAGTGTGTCACCCTGAAGGCTGTTCTGGGGTTGTGTTGCTTGTGGGTTGGACCTCAGATGCAGTGGAGGCCTCGCCTGCTTGGAGCTTATGCAACACTGTTGAGAGATGGGTGGTGGTATATGGAGTGAGGTGGAAGTGGTCCCATTCTCAATAGTAGGAGTGACTGATCCTTAAGGGAAATGGCATTCCTTAGCTCAGTTACTGGGAAGCTTAGGTGCCCAGACAGGTTCACCCCAGTTGTGAGCTTCCTGTCAATTAAATATTTCCAGGTGGTCTGATGCACTGCCCTGTGCTGGGGGTGTCGAAACTAGAGAGGAGTGCGCAACATGGACCTTGACCATCAGGAGCTTTGAATGGGGCAAAACACATGGTACCGTCACGTGCAAAATTGGCATCCTCAGATGATTACGAACGCTGAAGCCAAGAGCACACTCAGAGGCCAGGAAGCCTTCGAGGTGGAGATGGGGCCTGAGGCTGAAATGATGCAGCTGTGTGGCTGTGGACAAGTCAGGGAACATCACTGAGCCTGTTTACCCCTCTGTAAACAAAGGCTAATGGTATGCTGCATAGGAGGGTGTATTAGTCTGTTCTCACATGGCTATAAAGAACTACCCAAGACTGGGTAATTTGTAAAGGAAAGAGGTTTAATTGACTCACAGTTCCGCATGGCTGGGGAGGCCTCAGGAAACTTACAATCAGGGTGGAAGGGGAAGCAAACGTGTCCTTCTTCACATGACAGCAGGAAGGAGAAGAGTGTCAAACAAAACAGGGGAAAGCCCCTTATAAAACCATCAAATCTCATGAGACTCGCTATCATGAGACAGCATGGCAGAGACTGCCCTCCATGATTCAATCATCTCTATCTGGTCTCGCCTTTGACATGTGGGGATTATGGGAGCTACAATTCAAGGTGAGATTTGGGTGGGGATACAGCGAAACCACATTAGAGAGCTATAAAAAAAATGGAGCACATGCTGGTGAAGTGCTTGGTACATTCTAAGTGTAGGGAGCTGAGTCGAGAAGACCTGGGGAGAGAGAACTGGCAACTGGCCAAGTATGGGGAGGAGGGTTTGGAGACACAAGGGGGAAGTGAGGCAGCTTCTGGGTAGAGGAGGTAAAGAAGGGACTCTAGGGACTAGAGAGCACATGGTCAGAGTGAAAGGCAGAGAAGGGCGTTGTCAGCTATGGAGGGGGACAGGGGAGGAGGGAGCAGGGAGGCAGAAGGACAGTTTGCAACATGGAGAGGCAGACAGATCTCTGATATCACAAGAGGAGATTTTTTTCCTTTTACTCATCCCCAAATTCAGAGAAGTAGATTTGTCTAAAGTTCTTTGGAAGTAAAAAGGGAGTGGAGAGAAGTTCACCAGCAGGTTCCTCATCTCTAGGGAGAAAGGGGGTCCTGTCCCAGGCCTGGACAGGCCCATGTTGAGTGTGCAGCAGCTGGTCCTTTTGTCTGGCCTATGGGGCATCTTCTGGGATGGGCCTCCCTTTCACCCTGTCAGGAACTGGGGCTAAACTAACCAAGTCCCTGCCTTTCAGGGGCTATTCCAGCCAGACCACACTCAGAGCAATCCCTGCTTCTGCTCCCCTGTTGCACCCCACAGGTGCCCCATGGCTCTTAATTAGAGCAGAGCAATGAAGAGGACCCAGGCAAAGCAGCTTCTTCCTCCTCCCTGCCCCCATCCCCTGCCTCTGCAGGATTTAATAACTGCCCTCCTTAAAGATCAGGAGACATGATTAATTCTGACTCGAGGATTATTAAAATGCTTCCAGCAAGCATCTGGCATTAAAAGTTTTAAATCAATTAATCTGTTGTTTGGGAAAGAGCGTTCTGGTTAGCACAGCTGCAAGAGGCCATTCAAGTTGCTGTTGGGTTGGGAGAGGCTGTGCTGAGGGAGGGCTTAGCCTCCCCTGGGAGTGAATGATACATACTGGGCTCCAGGCACTTCCCCTGGCTCCCAAGCCAGGCTTCTCCCACCCAAATCATGTGTGTCCAATTTCTGAATGATTCTCTCTCCCATGCCCAGATGAAATACACAATACCCAGTTAAATTTGAATTTCAGACAATAGGGTTTTTTTTTTTGTTTGTTTTTAGTGTACGTACGTCTGAAATTCACATTTAACTGGGCATTCTGTATTTTTATTTGCAAAATCTGGCAACCCTATACCCTCACCCTGTTTTAAGTGATTGGTACATTCTAAGTGTAAGAGACTGAATTGAGAGGCATGACCTCCTAGCTGGGCAGGACCCCTGGACCTGCTATCCACATATCAGATGTCCCAGGAAGTATTGCTTCCCCTTTCCAGGTTGAACGAGAAATTAGCAAGCTTGAATTCTGGGGCACTTAAGCATTTGTGGGACTCTCACACAGTGGTTTGCAAACTCTCCATTTGATGGATAAATCACATGGAAAATTATATTCTGAACCTCTGATTCCAAGAGCATAGACCTGGCATTGTTTTTAGCAGGCAGTTTCTCTGCCTTGCCGTCAGGGTGCCCATAGCACCTTCCATTTACCCCTGTTGTGGTCATCTAACCATGAGCTCCTTGATGGCAAGGCTGTGTCTGGGCCACATTTGCGTCTTCAGCACCCAGCCCAGAGGAGGCACATGGCAGACCCTCAATATGAGTTGATACAATAAATTCAAAATGAACCTTCCTTGTATTCTGACTAAGGCCCCTGAGTAACCAGAGTTGTCATTTATAAACCATAAAGTGTTAAGTGTACAGACAATGGCCAGGGTTAGAATCGATCTTGAACTCACTGGACCAGGCAGTGGACCATGGGCCAGGAACCCGAGGCTTAAACCTGGATGTAAATTCAGGTTTTTGCTAGCATTATATATTCTCGGCTAAGTCCCTACACCTCTCTGGGCTTTGGTTTCCTCATCTACAAATTGAGAGGCTCATGCTTGGGGCTCTACAGCCTAGACATTCTGAGACAATCCCATCAGTGCCAAGCTCTGCAGCCCAGCTCTGAGTGGATCAAGTTGAATGCTGCATCTTGGATCTAATTTGAGTCCCATCGCCTGGCAAGGCCATGCATAGTAATGTCCCATCTTAGATGTCCAGGAGAAGTCTCAACTGATTTCATGATATCTGCTTGTCCATTCTTGCTGTTTTCTGATTTGGGTTTCAGTTGCCACTCTGTAAACAAGGGCCAGGCTTGGCTCTCTAGTTCCCTAAGCAGGAGGGCAGAGGAAGGAAGCCCCATCCTTCCAGACTTTGCCTGCCATCTAAGCTTCCTTTGACCCTTGGCTGCACCTCAGATATTTCTTTTTAGATGCTGCAGTCAGCCCAGATTTATCCCTCCTCGTGTCTCTCATGTAAAATGCATCTCCCGACACTTTGCCAGGTTAAATGATTTAACAGCCGAGGCAGAGAGAATTAGGGGTCCGGGAGCAGGAGGCAATGCCTGCTTTTCAGAATAGATTGGAAAGGAGATGGAGATTGGTGGTGATGATAATCTCTTATTTTAATAATATAAAATAACTGTCCCACTGAATCAGAGTGAGCGATGAATTCTGTGGCCTGAGGTTAGAGACAGCCTAGCCTGGAGAAGAGAGCTGGGGGGATGCAGAGATGGCTTTCTTTGGTCCCTCTGTCTTGTCTTTCTCTTTTGAAGATTTGTGCCAGCACCATCCTCTGACTGCCCCTGAGCTGCCATCAATAAAAATGTGGGCAGCCAGGAAGACTGAAGGGGAGAGTGATGGATTTGGGGAGTGTGTGTGTGTGTGTGTGTGTGTGTGTGAGAGAGAGAGAGACAGAGGAGAGAGACAGACAGACAGACAGAGAATAAATAGATGAATGAATGAATGAATACAAATCTGGGGAAGCTGATTACCACTGTGGTCATTTTCTTTTATGATCCATTACTAGGATACACTGCAATCTGTGATCCTCGAAAGGGGTCCAACGGTAAGGGTCTAGAACAAATGACCCCTAAGGAGATATGGGGACTGCTAGCAGGGGCACCCACTCGCAGGAGGCTTGGTTTCATCCCAGCAAACCCCAGGGGGAGTGACCCACTCCTCAATTAGGGCCTTAATAGGCAAACACATATTGAATCCCTATCATGTGCTGATCTTCCTGAGGCTGCCTGGGCCAGACTAGGGAGGTTCCACAAGGAGCCAGGTGGTGGGGAACAAACTCCGTGGCACATGTCGGCTCAGCAGGGCTCCTCTGCACAGTGGGCTGCTAATAGCTGAGGAGCTGCAGACCTGTCTTCTTCCCTGGGATTAATTCATTACTCCAGCCCTACTCAGATTCCGTCAGGTTCAAATGTCAGAATTTAATACGCAGCTAATGAGTCAGATGCTCTCTCTATCTTTCCCTGTCTGGGGCTCGCTCTCTTTCCCTCTTCTCTCTCTGCAAACCATTGCAGATGCCAGGGGTCATGTGGGAGCAGAGCTATGGCTGCCTGGGCCGCAGAGGGGCCTTCTTCCCCTCCTTTAGTGAATGGGAACCCCACTATCTTTACTGTGCTTTTTTATCATAAAGACCAAAGTGTTAGGATCATGAGAAGCCCACTCCTGCTGGGGCTCCTGAGTCAAAATCATGGGAGCACACAGAGAAGTGGGGAGAACTGATAACAGGGAGAGCCTGGTTCCTTGCACTCACTGCAATCTCTGCTCCTCATTAACCAACAACCATTTCTGAAAACTCATTATGTGTTGGGTCCATGCTAGGCACTAAGGATCCAAAGTTGAATGGGTTGAGTGATTCACTTTTTATAATAAATGGTGAATATGTAAAGAGGTAGTGGGGTACGGTTGTTAGAGTTGAAGGCTCTAGAACAAGACTTCTTAGGTTTGGATCTGCTGCTCACTGACTGCATTAACTTAGGAGAGTTTGTTAGCCTCTTTGCCTCTGTTTTCTCATCTGTAAAATATAGATAACAGCATCTTTGTGCAGTTATTATGAACATTAAATGGGTTGATACAAGTAAAGCTAGCAAATGCTAAATAAATTTAGTCATTGTTCCAATGTGGTAAGATATTAAGGTTTCAGTTTCTTTGCTTTTTTTTTTGTTTGTTTGTTTGTTTGAGCGGAGTTTCACTCTTTTTACCCAGGCTGGAGTGTGATGGCAGGATCTCAGCTCACTGCAACCTCCACCTCCCGGGTTCAAGTGATTCTCCTGCCTCAGCCTCCCTAGTAGCTGGGATTACAGATGTGCACCACCACGCCCAGCTATTTTTGTATTTTTAGTAGAGACAGGGTTTCTCTACGTTGGTCAGGCTGGTCTCGAACTCCTGACCTCAGGTGATCTGCCCTCTTCAGCCTCCCAAAGTGCTGGGATTACAGGTGTGAGCCACCACGCCCGGCTCGGGTTCCAGTTTCTGAGATAGAACAAGCCAACATTGAATAGCAGCTTACCTTATATCAGGCAATGTGATTTATATGCATTAACTTATTTAATCCTCACAACAACCTTATAAGATAGGTCTCATCTTTATTACCATTTGACACAGGAGAAAGCTGAGACTAAGATCTGCTCTTGCTCAAGGGCACCCAGCTAGAAAATTATTGAGCTGGAATTTGATCTTTGCTCTGTTGGACTCTGAATCTGAGCTTTTGGCCACCATTTGATGTCTTGGAGAGACAGAACATCCATAATTATAGAAATAATATTGTCTTGTAACACAGGTCCAAATACAGCACTGTGGGATCCACAGAGGATAATGTGACTGTCTCTGTGTAGGGAGGTCAAAGAGGGTTTCCTGGTGGAGACAACGTTTGAGCTGGAGGTTGAGTAAACATTCCTTAGGTGTATGGGGTAGGGCAGGCAGGAGGAAGAGGGGCTGGTGAAAGGCGGGGTGCATCTGGGATCCTCCAGCTAGAATGGGTGGAGGGAAGGTGAATGATGGGGAGTGCCTAGGAATGAGACTGGGAAGGCAGGTGGGGAATGCCTCACACAGGGTGCTGTTGGCTATGAATCAGACACAGGTATTCTGTGAGAACAATGGGAGGCCAGGAGTGTGAGGCTGGGGAAGTTGCACAGACATGCACTATGGAAAGCTCTTTCCCCGCTGAGCTGTAGAATACAGATGATAGCTGGGGAGGTCTGAGGCGGGGAGGATGCTTAGGGCACCGCTGCAATTGTCAACTTGTTGCTGTGAACAGGTTGACTCTGCTGTCCACCCAGGAGATTGATTGGAGGTTGGGTGTAAAAGGAGGAGTGGGATTTATAGGTAAAAATGGAGGTCATATCTCTTTCTGATCCTGGGAAGGTGACAGTGTGACCCAGCCAGGGAAAGAGGGTGTCAGCTCTCAAGGCTGCCTGGAGTGAGATGTGGATGCACAAGGGGTGCAGAGCAAGTTTCTCTGGGAAGAGAATAAATTTCAACTGACACTTAGTGGTCAGCAAGCCAAGCATACATAGCCAGGGCGGCAGACAGGTGAGAGGACTATTCCAGGTCTAAGTCAGGAGGGTCTTGAGTTGGAAGCAAAGAAAGACTCTGCTGGGTTAGTGCAGGAGGCACAGGCAGGGGCACAAGCAGAGAGCAGCATCCCAGGGAAAATGTGCCCTGCTGAACAGAGCTGGCAGTGCCAGAGAAGCAGCTTCAGTCTAATGGGGGTAACTAGGGACCCAAATGGGAGACCGGACAGGTTCAAGAAGGCACTGAGGATCCCATGGCACCTGGGAGAGGCCCAGCCTTTACCTGCTTGGAGAGAAATTCAAGTATCTCTTAATTATTCAACAAAGAAAATGTTGAATTGGGAAAAGACCACCGCCTGGGGCCCTCACAGGCTGTGCCCACCAAGTCAATATTTTGCTAAGTGCTCAGTTTGCAACTACAAACAATCAAACATATTGAAATATGCAAACATATTTCTTTTTATAATTCTTGGTATTTCTCTCTTGTTTTCCTTGCAAAGTTTTTTTCCCCCTCTTTAATCCCATCGTGGGCGTATTTGCAGATCTAAGAAAGGGAGCTATGCCTCCATGGCTGGCTGAGATAGCAGCCACGATCTCAGTCAAGAAGAGCCAAAGCAGGTATCTGGAGCATGCAGAGAGGTGAGAGCAGGGGCCCCTCAGGTCAAGTGAGGAGGGATGTTGGCCATTTTCCATGCTGGCCATGCCTTTATGATAGGTGGCATGCAGCTCTGATGGACACAGTCAAATGGACCAAATAAAGGCTTCCCAGATCCTTTCTTTTTAGAACAGCCATAGCTGTTTAGCTAGAGCTATTCCAAAAAGCTCTGTGACTCATGCTTGACCTTATGTTATAGTCATTCTTGCACATGGCTTGCCCTCTATGCTGGGTTGCAAGCTCCCTGAAGGCTGTGCTGCTGTCATACTGCTATTTTCAACATGTTGAGTTGGATCAGGGGTGGGTGGGTCCCAAGGACAGGTGTCCAGTCCCCAGGAAGGCAACAATTAAGAACTATCTCAACCAGAGATTCAAACTGTTATACAAGCCAGTCCATTAAAATGGGAATCTTAGAATAGGGTTCAGCACAGAGACCCAGTGATTCTACCTAGGGCCCTCAGGGTGAGGATGGGAGGGGGACCTGGAGATTGGGAAGAAGGCAGGGGCACCTTGCTGGAGCCAAGAAAGAGGTAAGAGATGATTTTACATCTCTATCACCTAGGTCCCTGCAGTAACCTCCAAAGTTGTATCTACTCTTCAGTCCAGTGGTCCCCAACCTTTTTGGCACCAGGGACCGGCTTCGTGGAAGATAATTTTTCCACAGATTGGGGCAGGATGATGATTTCTGAATAATTCAGGTGCATTATATTTATTGTGCACTTTATTTTTATCATTATATTGTAATATATAATAAAATATTTATACAACTCACCATAATGTACAACCAGTAGGAGCCCTGAGCTTGTTTTCCTGCAACTAGATGGTCCTATCTGGGGGTGATGGGAGACAGTGACAAATCACCAGGCATTAGATTCTCATAAGGAGCATACAACCTAGACCCCTCACACGCACAGTTCACAGTAAGGTTCGCACTCCAAGAGAATCTAATGCCGCCGCTGATCTCACAGGAGGTGGAGCTCAGGTGGAAATGCAAACTATGGGGAGTGGCTATAAATACAGATGAAGCTTTGCTTGCTCACCCGCTGCTCACCTCCTGTTGTGTGGCCCAGTTCCTAACAGGCCATGGACCAGTACTGGTCCCCCAGGGTTTGGGGTACCCTGCTTTAGTCTGTCCCTGCTTCCAGTTATCAGCCAACTGACTATCACCCTGTATCCCTCTCCATTTCAAAATCCCTCAGTGGCTTCCCATGGCCTCAGAAAAAAGCCCAGACTCCAAAGCTATTTTCAACATGGTGAGTTGGATTGGGGTGGGTGAGTCCCAAGGACAGGAAAAGGGAAATTGACTCAATTTTCCACTCTCTGCTCCCTCCACGCATGTAACACTTACTGCTCAAGACTGTAGCTTATTTATAATTTTCCCCTATTAGATGCACTTTACAATTTCCTGCCCGAACACCTTTTCAGAGGCCTCATTCTGTTTTTTGCATATGTACACCAACAACCACTTCCTGACCCCAATTTAAATCTCACCTCACCCAGGAAGACTTTTTTAAAATTTCTTTTATTTTTTCTGTGGCTTCCCTGCCCACATTCTTTTTTAGGCTAACATCTGGTGAGTGTGTACCATGTGCCAAGCACTCTATGTGTGTTATCTCATTTAGCCCTCTCTGTAGCTCCAGGACCTCAGTTCTGCTATTAATTCCAAAGATGAAGTACCTTGTTCAAAGTTACATAGCTGGCAAATAGCAGAGTCAGTAGTGAACCTTGGTGCTTTGAAATCCAAAGTGTTGTTCTTAATCCTGTCATATACAAAATAATCTGTTGATCCTTTCATGTGCTATGCAAAGACTATATACCCTCCCCTCCCCTCTGTCACTCTCTGGTCACCAAGGACCGTGGGTACTATGTGAAAATGTAGAGTTTGGGATTTCTAGTTTAGAGGCAGCATGATATTGTAGAAGACACTGAACTAGAACATAGGAAGCCTGTGTTTTGGCTCTGGTGCTGGGCAAGTCACCTAACCTTTCTGAGGCTGTTTTTTTCTTTATTAAAAACAAAGGATAGGCCAGACACGGTGGCTCATGCCTGTAATGGCAGCACTTTGGGAGGCCGAGGTAGGAGGATCACCTGAGGTCAGAAGTTTGAGACCAGCCTGGGTAACATGGTGAAACCCTGTTCTTACTAAAAATACAAAAAATTAGCCAGGCATGGTGGTGCATACCTGTAATCCCAGCTACTCTGGAGGCTGAGGCAGGAGAATCGCTTGAACCCAGGAGGCAGAGGTTGCAGTGAGCTGAGATCGCACCATTGTACTCCAGCCCGAGCAACGAGAATGAAACTCAGCTAAAAAAAAAAAAAAAAAAAAAAAGCAAAGAATAACTTCCATGACTTGGGCCTGGTGAAGGTCAAATCAAATAAAGTTTATGCCAACACTCACTCTGTAGACTGCAAAAGTAAGATGGAATTATTATTATTATCATTTTTATTATTACTTTTCAAAGACGAATTATGTCTTGAATAGAATGGTAGGCAGTGTGCAGAGAGGGTGTCCCCGATAGCAAAGGACACAAGAGGAAGGTCTGCAAGCTGACAGTTGAAAAACTCCTGAAAGTCTATTGGAGTTCATTAGATTTAGTCAATGCCAGCAGTCAGATCAAGATACCTCCGCTAGGATGTCACACAGACAAGAATGAAATAAACTTCAAGGTGTGTGTGAAGCTTCTAATGGACAATTCTGGGAAGACCGATCAGTTTCATTAGAAAACTCAGTGGCATCCATAGTCCTAAGGAAGGTTAGAAAGCAGTGCCCTAAGGAAAGGGTTTGGCCATGGAATGTGGCAATAGCTAATAGCTGGGGCGGGCTGGGTGGGGGGTCCTTTGATTCAGAAATGTAGGCATAGATGGGGAAGTCCTAGGGGTGACCAGGAGTGGGGTCCCATGGCCAGCTTATTTGAAGCCCACCTGGCAGGGTCCCGGACAAGTTGTACTCCAGGCTACTGAGGGATTTTCTAAAGAGGCAGCCTTATGTCTACATATGGGGTCAGAACTTTCCAGAGACAAGAGGGATATCCAGGGAGCAGCAAGTTCCCTGTTATGAATGTTCAGGCACTGGATGCGCCCATCATGGGCTTTGTGAAGAGATTTTAGCATTATATAGACTGTTAGGCTGAAACGTCCCTGCATTTCCTTACACCTTTAAACTGGTTGTTTCTCTGATTCATGTGTTGAGCAGTGTTTAGCAGGCAGCATCACTTAGGTGAGTACCTGTACTGTATCTACCTTGGGCCCCCCAATTCCTCAACCTGTTGTGAGTCCAATTTTGTATTTCTTAGATGGCTGTGCATGTGATTGTTCCACTGCTCACACTGAAGATGTCAATGTGGAAGAGAGCAGGTTTGAGCGGGGTCTCTGGGGCCATGTCTAGGAAGGAGAAAGCAGTCTTTGTGGCGTTGTCAGAGCCCAGAGCAGACCGTGTTCCACAGAGCAGTGGACAGGCCCAGACATCAGGTGTTTTGACAAAAAGGGCTTTGCTGTCAAATATGTTTGGAAAATTCTGGGTGAGACAAAGTTAAACAGTTTTTGTTGTTGTTGTTTATTTGCTTGTTTGTTTTACTTCTTTGAACCTTGTGATTTTCCAAGATGGGAGCATGATATGCAATATCTCTCTTTTTTTTTTTTTTTTTTTTTTTGTGCATGGAACTTTTCCTTCCTCCAAGGGGCAATTCTCAGGGCTGATGTTCCACAGAATATGCTAACATTGTCCAAGACAACTTGTCAGAGGCTTTCTGTCATTTCCACCCCCAGTCTGTCTCTCCTTTCATTTTCCCAATCCTTCTCTGCAGCCAGGATTCTGTAGGGAGACATCTGGAGCCTCAAGAAGACCCTTCCTCAGCCCAGTAGGATTTCTGCAAGTGGTATAGGTTTAGGCGTGTAATGAATTTAGATTTAATTTGCAAGTGAAAAAGCTTGCTTTCTTTTGTAGCTTACACCAAAGCTCAAACGTCTAAGCTTCTAGGGTTTAAGTCTAATTAACTGTATTTCACAGCTTATTTAAAGAAAAGAATGGAGGCATTAAAATTGTAAAATCTAATTTTTGAGTAAATCTTTCAGTGCAAAATTAATGTCGCAGTATTAGAGCCGCCTTGGCAATATATCTCTTGTCTTCAAATTTCAAAATGAGCTTTTGCAAACATGAAATTATTCATTAGACTGTCTGGTAAAGAGATAAATAAGTGTCTCTTCAAATCCTCGATCTCCTCTTCTCTATTTAGCCAAAGACGGAGTTATTTGGTTTGAGGGGCCAAGAGGGTTGATCAAATTTGTGAATTTTGACAGGTAAGGAGAGAAGCAAAGAAAGCAGGAACTTTTGTCTGTCAAGGGAGTTGGAACACAGACAATCCCTTCTCTGTCTCTTAGTTTATTCCTGAGGGATTGATTGGCTTTGGGGATCAATCAAAGATCTCAGTAGTTACACTGGAGCCAGGGGCAGGGGTCTGCTGGGCAGCCAGTTGGCTGAAACATCTAGATTCTCCAGTACCTGCAGGTGGGCATTTGTCCATTCATTCTCATAACTAAGTGGTCACCCTCCTGTCAGGCCCATCACTGAGGCATCTTTAACTTCTGATCTCTTCTCTTTGTCCCCATCATTATGGCCTCATGCCTTTCCATTTTCATCTGCCACCTCTTTCCCTCACAGGCCCCATGTCTTGGTCTCACTAGATGTGTCCAGTGTGTCCATGGTTCTGAGCTTTGCACAAACTCCTACAGAACCAGACCCCAAACTCCCTCCTCAACCATTCCCCACTAAACTATGAGTTCCCTCAGGACAGGGAAGGTATCCAGTTTTTTGTGCCCTTGGCACAGCACTTGTTATATAGTAGGTGCTCACTAAATGTTTGTTGATGATGATGATGATGATGAAGGAAATATATCCAAAATGGATATTGTGGAACTTCAGGTTGCTGCTTTCCAACCTCTCATTTCACTTGGCAGCTGTTTCCTTTCAGCTACAGTATGAAGCTGGTGGGTACAGGAGTGAAGGAGCTGGGTGTGGGTGTGCCTCAACCTGGAAGAGGTCATTCCAAGTGCTCATAAGGTATGGAAAGAACACTCCTTAGTGAGAATTTCGCCCTGCTTCTAGTACCCAGGTGAATGTGAGCAAGCTGCTTCGCTTTTCTGTTTCCTGACCTGCAAAATAAGAAGAGGCCTAGGCCACAGGAGTTCTGCAGAGGTGACGTGACGTGGAGATCGTCCATACGAAGTACCTCATACTCTTGTCTGGTCCAAGCAGGTCTTTAGAAATGGGTAGCTGCTATTTTTGAACATTGTACAATGAAGGGATGAGGTTTAAGCACACTAGCATTTACATGCCAGTACTAGCTTATTTGCGTGTTTATTAGGTCTTCTGTTCATTTATTGAGTCTTTCAATAAATATGTGTTATCCTTTTGTACTGAGTATCAGGAAGCAAGCTAGGTGCTAGGGACATGGTGCTGAATTAGGTACTCCCTCTGGCCTCCATTTCCTGCATGCCATTAGAATCCAGCACCATTTCTCATTTCCCTTGGCAATGACCAGCCCAAGCTGCCATGGCCTCTTGTCCAATCTATCTCCGTAGCCTCCTAATCTGCACACCTCTGTTTTGCCTCATCCAATCCATTTCCCGTAGAACAGACAGACGAACATTTTAAAATACAATCTGACCACATGACTGTCCTGCTAACACCCACAGTGGCTCCTGGCTGCCCACTGGACATGGTCCATGGGCTGTCACATAGCTCATGAGGCCTGGCAGTGTCCCTGCCGGCCCTTCAGCTCCATTTCTCTGCACATCCCAACCGCGTGCATGCAGACAGTCCCGCCAGCTTAAACCGCTTCCAGATCCTGGAGTCTGCCTTCCAAGCTTTCCCACAAGCTATTCCCCTTGCCTGGAATACACTTTGCCCCTTCTCTTACCACCTTCTGCCTTGGGTTCGCCTAACATCTACTCATCCATGTTGTAATTTGAGCAATTCCTCCCCAGGGGCCTTTCGTGACTCCGGATCAGGAGGTGCTCTTCTCAGGAGCTACCCCTGCACCCTGCACCTCCCCATCATGGAACTGGCTATGTTTTATTTATCTTCTCTCCCCACACCCATCCCACACTGTTATATTCAAAAGAAGCAGAAGGCAGACATCCAAAAAGTATTGAGAAATAATTTAAATCTTTTATGAAGCTGCTTGGAAAATGCCAAAGGGGCATTCATTCCTAACGTACAGCAAAACTTTAAAACCTCTTTTGTCCATCTCCCAGCTCTCTCTTAATACCCCACACAGTATGGCAGCATCACCACATTCTCTTTCCCTTACTAAACCTTTCCAAAGCCATCCCAAACACAGTCTTTTCTTGCTTTGATTTCTCTCCCTCCCTCCCTTCATGCTTCTAGATTTCCACTCATAGATAACTCTTTACTTTCATTCTCATTTTTAAATTTAAAAATGAAAAATTTGGCCGGGTACAATGTCTCACACCTGTATTCCCAGCACTTTGAGAGGCCGAGGCAGGTGGATCACCTGAGGTTGGGAGCTCAAGAACAGCCTGATCAACATGGAGAAACCCCGTCTCTACTGAAAATACAAAATTAGCTGGGCGTGGTGGCACGTACTTGGGAGGCTGAGGCAAGAGAATCGCTTGAACCCAAGAGCCGGAGTTTGCGGTGAGCCAAGATTGCACCATTTGCACTCCAGCCTGGGCAACAAGAGTGAAACTCCATCTCAGAAAAAGAAAAACGAAAAAAGAAAAATTCAAATACTCATACAAAAACAGAACATAATAAGACAAACACACATGTACCTGCCACAGATTAAAGAGAGGTGAGTATTTTGTACAGTGGCTTAGCTCTCTGCCCTTTCTCATCAGCCGATCTAATGGAGGTGGTTATAAACGGTGGTCAGGCAAAGATCATAAACAAGATAAGTGAGTGATCTAGGTGATAATAGGGAATGGTGGAGACTGTGGCAAACTAGAGTGAATATGCCCTGCACAGGGGCTCCTTGAAGAGATGCCTCTTAAAAGCAGGGGACTTGACTGTCCTGCTTACCTTGGTATTCCAGCACTTAAGATGAGACCAGCCCCATGGTTAAATGAAAGCAGGAACGAATGAAGGAATAGGGGCCTGGTGTGACCGGATCTCCTAGTTTACCATGAGAGGCCAGGAATCTGAATCTTAATGAGAAATCTGAGCTTTAACTGTTGGCCACTATCTCAAACATATTTTTAAAACTCACGGTGGGCCAGGTGCCAGTGTTGGTAGGCATGACCTCTGACCCAAGCTTGCTGGGCTTCTTGAATTCCCTCTTTAGCCTCCACCTGATTTCAACATTTTAGACAGGGCAGGCCCAGAGGCTGCTGCCCAAACGTCCATGGCTCCTTCCTCTTCGAAGGCAGGGGAGGTGGGGAGGAAGGCCGGGAGTGCTCATAAGCAAATACGCTTTGTCACAGCCACACTGTAAGTGTCGGGGGCGGGAGGCAGTCTCCTGTTTACTCGGAACCCCCAGGCGTATAGAACATGCTAGGCGTCCTAGAGTGCCACGTGTGCACCGGGAGGGTAGGGTGAGCCTCGGTGAGCTCTCCAGCACGTTCCCTCCGCAGGGGCCCCGCTTGCTACCTGAAGAGCACCCTCCACCCGCGCCTTACCCGTGGGCATGGGTTCGGTGCTGCCAGGGACAGCAGCTAGCTGAGTACAGAGCGACCCAGGGCAGGGTGGGGCGGAGCATCGAGTCTGGTGGGTTCTAGTTCCAGCTCTGCTAACCACTGGCTGTGCGACTCTAAAGAGGCTACAACCCCTCTCTGGCCTTGCTTGCGCGTGGAGTTCGTGCCTTCTAGCTCAAATGCCTCTGATTCCAGGCGGGGCGACAGCAGAGGGAGCGCACCGCGGGGCGGCGGATGGTGCAGCAGGCAGGGCGGGGTCCTGTGGCGCCGCGTGTCTCGGCAGCGTCGCCTACAGGCAGGCAGAAAACCCATCTCTGGGGCGGGAGGCTCCCCAGGCAGGGTGCGCGCTGTTTGTTTTTTTCCGAGAAATCTTGGTCCGATGGGAACTTCCTTGAAGTAATCACTTCTCAGAGCCACTTAGTATCTGACTGAACTCTGGAATGAGCCAGAGGGGAGGCGGATTGGTCTTATTGTCTTGCTGCGGCAAAGGCGGTGGGCGGGGAGTGCGTCTGGAGTCCCGGGAAGGGGTGCACACCGCGGCGGGTAAATAGGTGGCCCCTTCGCCTCGCTCAGTCCTTGCCTCTTCAGCTAGAGTGTGAGCCTGTGAGAAGGCCACCAGGTGGAGGAGAGCAGGAGGAGGCCTCGGGAGGCAGGGCCACTTGGGTGAGCGGGACCCTGCCCCACCCCAGCTCCACTCCTTGTGAGCTCTGACTTTGGCAAGTTGCTTCGCCTTTCTCAGCTCCATTTCCTTTGTGCGAAAATGGGAATATCTGACTGTCCACTTGGCAGGCTTGTTGTGAGGATGACATGGCTGCCAAGGCCCTTTGAGAAGACAGCAGGAGGGCAAGTTACTGAATCTTCTCAAGCTTCAGCTTTCTCTCCCCTGTAGAAAGGGCTCCTATGCGGGAGGGTGTGTATGAAGACTTGACGTATGGCACCAACTGAAGGACGATTAGGCTCTTGGGATTACTATTAACTATGCATAGGACACACAGGCTCATAGACGGTGGCCCCGAGGGCAGGTTTCAAGTCTCTCTAATGCACGAAAACATCCCAGGGTACCACAGGGACGTTTTCAGAGGACGACTGGGTCGTGAGTAGTGGTTCACTGACAGCCGAGAGGGAGCAGGGCCCTTGCAGAGTGGGGTCCTGATGGGCTGGGCTTGGGGTGGGATGGGGAGGAGACGGTCAGGAAGAAGCCAGGGGACTCATGGTAGAGCCACCTGTTTAAAGAGTGATGGAGTCAACACAGGGCTCAGAGGAACCTCAGGGAGGACCTTTTATGAAGATGCAGAGTGGGGTAGAGACTTGGCATGGGGCAGTTTAGCAGCAGATCTAGGCTCAGCCTTGTACTCTGGACTTGTGGTCCAGGACTCTGTTCTCAGTCCCCACAAAGGGCAGCTTCACTCCTTGGCCCCACTGAGGCTTCCCAGTCAGCTTCTCGCAGTTGCCGGTACCTTGTGATTCTCCTTTTATGTGGAGCTGCTCGCCGCCTCTGCACACTCCCAAGGGTGGGCTCCAGCTTGGTGCTCTCCCACCCTGTGCCTGCTTCTCAGCCCCAGCAGGAATCCTCCAGGGAGCTGATGTGGCTGTGCCTTTTCCAGCTCCAGGCAAACGGATGCTTTCAGGTCCATTATAGCCTGGTCTGGGATTCCAGAAACATTTAGGGGCCTTTGAAACCATCAAGCTTGTAAGCTCTGATTCCCTAGAAGCAGGATAAACAAACCTGAGCCCAAGAGGAAACTCATTCTTCTTTCTTTCCTCTGCCTTTCAAACTCATCAAAGTCAAGTTCTCAAAGCTCTACTGTCTCACAAGTGTCTTCAAATGGGTCTCATTGTTTTATTTATTGTGCTTATCACAAGTGCAGGCAGCCTGGAGATTTCCAGGCCAGTAGAGACCTCTTTCAAGGAGTGTTGACATTTCTGGGGATCTGAATGGTCTTCAGTATCTTTCTTTTCCTGAGCTGGCCTGATTGAGAGAGGCGGTTGCTAATGGGGGTTCCCAGGTGAGTCGTTCCTGTAGGGCTTTCAGAGCCTGGCAGGCTTGGGACACTTCATCTGTACTCCTCTGCCCCAGAGCAGCCAGATCTGTGACCGGCCCAGATTGACATCCTGGATCTACCCTCAGACCATCCTGATGGGAGTGGGGAGACCTGCCCCATGGTTTTCTAAGGCCCACAGTCCACTATGGGAAGGGGAAGAATTCAACTATCACTCTGCGAACTGGCAGGCTGGGATAGGTGCAGTACTGAGGCACAGAGAAAGTGCTGGTGGACGAGAGATGGAAGCTGATGTGGATGGGAAGAGGGAGACCTCATCCAGGAGATAAAGTCTGAAGGTCAGCAGAAAGGCAAGTGAGGGATGTGTTAGGTAGAGCGGACTGAAAGCAGAGGCAGAGAGGTGGGGAGTGCAGGTGAGTTTGGGGGATGCATGGTGAGCATCCCAGTACTGTGAAAGAAATAGAGGGACAAGGAGGGGTAGGGGGAGGTCTGGTTGGGCCAGAATGTGGAAGGCTCACCTGCTCTGTAGGCACCTGGGATCCCCTTGCCAGTTTTGGTGGGGCATCCCTGGGATAGCTAGGTCCCTGCTTTGTGCACAGCATGACGCTGTGAAGGGATAGAATTAGATACAGGAATCTGGGCTTGGCCCTCTGGCCATGGCTTTGCTGAACATCTGGCCCCTCCCATCCCTCTGGATGTGTCTAGTGGAAGGGCACACTGTGGCGAGATTAATCCTCAGAGCACACACCTTGCCCTCTCCAATGGGCTCAAAGCGGGCCTACACATGCCCTCCCAGGCACAGTGGCAGGGCAGCAGATGGAGCCGAGGCCAGCGGCGTGATCTTGCCTAATCCCCACCTCTCTGAGTCTGGCTATCATCTTTGCAATGTGATCGATATTACCTTTCTTGCAAACATGAGGTAATGTATATAAAGATGCTTTGAAAGCTATAAAGCATTATACAGATGCAAAGTATTATCTTTTTTTCCCTTTATTGTCTTCTCATCTGTTCTCAGCCTGCCCTGTAAGTGAGCCAGGACCAAAGACCTATCTCCTACTGTATCACGGTGGATCTGCTGTGGAGGGCAGACTGGACATGCCTATGTTTCAAAAATTCCAGGAAGAGAAGCCAGAGAGGTTCGGAAGCCTGGAGTCGGTCAGGCAGCAGGGAGCAGAGTGGCTGAGTTTGCCCCAGGAGAAGATGCTAGAGGGAGATGACAATACTTTTTCATAGTCATCCTTGATGTTTATCACTGCTGTTGTCATTGTCATCATCGTCATCATCATGATCTTCATCTTCATAATTCCCTGGACCCGAAATGCCCTGAACCCATTTTCTCCTTTTGAATCCTTTCTCTCTCTCTCTCTCTCTCTCTCTCTCTCTCTCTTTTTTTGAGACGGAGTCTTACTCTGTGGCCCAGGCTGGAGTGCAGTGGTGTGATCTCGGCTCACTGCAACCTCTGCCTTCTGGGTTCAAGCAATTCTTGTGCCTCAGCCTCCCAGTAGCTGAGACTACAGGCGTGTGCCACTGCACCCGGCTAATTTTTGTATTTTTAGTAGAGATGGGGTTTCACCATGTTGGCCAGGCTGGTCTTGAACTCTTGGCCTCAAGTGATCCACCCACTCGGCTTCCCAAAGTGCTGGGATCACAGGTGTGAGCCACCGTGCCCAGCTGTACTTCTTAATTTTTAATGGCCTCTTCTGGGAAGTGTTTCTCCATTTCCCTAGGTGGCAGTGGTCTCATCTCCCATAGCACTTGTTGGCCTTTTTTTCATGGTGCTTTTTCTTTGTGCTCTGTGTTTCAGTCATCTGTGGCCATTTCCTCTCCTTCCTGTTGGATTTAAGCCCCTCAAGGGAAAGGACCAGGCCTTCTGGACTTTTGCGTCCCCTTGACTATCCCTGCAAATACTGGAGGGATTAAGAACTTATCTGTCTTCAGAAGCATCAGTGAGACCAGAGTGCTAGGCTGGGTGCTGAGGCGTGTCCTGCAGAAGCTATTTTCTAAGGCAGCTCCATGCTTACTCAGCTCTGCAAAATGTATGTGCTGCTGAGTTCAAGTCCATGGGCAGAGGACTGGCAAGTCCAGGTTTTCCCTATCAGCTATTCCTGTGCTTCTGCCTTGAGCCTTGGGCTGTGTCTGGGTTCCTTGGTGCCTGATCCAGTTCATTCCCTCTGCAGGGCTGGGAAGTAAGGGCTGCCTGGACACTTGGGAAAGGGAGAGAAAGGAGGTAGGAGAGAACAGAAGGATGGGGTTGGGGAGGAGACTGAGGCCCTGACAGAGTGAGGGTCCCTGCTCGGCTCCGAGGAGCCCCCAGATTCCACCAAACCCAGAGATGTAAAGGAGTCATTCTTCCAGCCTTCTTGTCCCTGGCCATTGGAGCCTCCTGAGCTCCTTCTTTGTCCTGGTGAAATAATGGCTTGTCAGGGAGACACGATTATTACTAATTACTAGATTGCTTTGTGCCTGTTGTTCTCAGACAGGCGAGGTGGAGCTTGTCTCTGGAGGGGCCTCTGGGTGACCTCTCCTGGAGAGGGAGAAGCCAGCGCAAGGAGAGTGAAGGAGCAAGGAAGAGGGGCTGCCATGTTCTTGTAACTCCTTGTTTATAGCCGGTGGTCTTTCAGGATGATGGCTGGGGAGTCTAGGTTGGGGGCAGTGACTCACATTCACACGCAAAGACAGCACATGCTGACAAGTACAGGCACCCAGGAAATCATTCACACTCGCATTAGAACACCTGTGTGTGTAGCTGTTACGTGCTCAGTGATGCGCACACATAAGTGCAGTTTTTCAGCAAGCAGTGTACACAAACAGTAACCCACGGATGGACAGACACTGCAGGCCCGGTTGAAACAGTTGGATACACACAGATGCCCCTGTGTACAGCTATGTGCAAATATATAGTGATTTGGGGGTGATCACTGTATCC
Source organism: Cacajao melanocephalus (assembly GCA_963573385.1). Lineage (NCBI taxonomy): Eukaryota > Metazoa > Chordata > Mammalia > Primates > Pitheciidae > Cacajao > Cacajao melanocephalus. The sequence goes on along the minus strand of CAUYLG010044943.1, from coordinate 70,294 downwards.
CTCTTCCGATCAATTTTTGAACTGAGTTTAAAATAGGCACAACAGGCAGACAGGGATCAAGATATTCCTCTATCTCATCACTTTTTTATGACACACATATTTTCACATTTCTGAAATTGGGGTGTGTTTTACAATCGGCAGCTTGTGGATTATAAAATGCACCTCAATTAGATTTGTCAGCATGCTAGCTTCATCACTAACGAAGTTGATTTAAAGACATAAAGCTCCCGTGGGCTTCCCTTCCCTTCAGCTTTGAGGTTGCCCAGAGTTGCAAGCCAAGAATCCAGACACCTGCAGGCCTCCTTGCTCTTGGGCAGAGCCTGCCTGGCTTACCTGTGGCTGAGGAGGAGAAACATGAGCATTCTACCAGTGATGCCAGCCGTGCAGGTGCCATGACCCCGTCTTTTCCCAGTCTCACCAATTAGGTAAGGAGAGAGCCAGGGAAGGGAGGCAGATGGAGAAGAGGGCAGAGGATTTCTTCCTAACTTGTACGAATCAGGGCAGGGACACAGGAAATCGTTTACGTCTGGGTACTGGTGAATGGGTAAAAAACATATACAAATACATTTACACATAGACAATTTGCATATTTATATGTATATTACCCCGAAGGACCAGGTGAGCAACAATGCACTTGTAAACAGTTAGCACCTATGTAGTGTAGACAGTCAGGCATGTGCCTACAGACCCAGTAAATGGACACACGCAGCCTCACACATATACATACATATACAGATCGTCATGTGTGGACACACTTGTATCCAGGTGCCCATACTATGTATATGCTCACCTCCTGGCCAGCATTATCCTGCAGGGTGCCATGGGCCATTTGACAGCAGAATAAAGAGTGCACAGATTTATCCTGGGGCCACTTTATGGAGTTCCCTAAGCCAGAGGACTGCGGTGGGCTTCATGATGGCAAGTGATCAGCATCTAGCCTGTCACTAAGGCTGTATCTTACAGCTCACAGCATGTAGCCAGTCTGGGCCTCTTAGCATGGTGCTGGCCTTCTGGGGGACCCCTGGACAGATTTACCTGTCCCCCATGGTCCCCAGGCTTGAGAGAAACCCCCACTCATCCCTTCCTTTTTAAATCCCCCTTAAAACCTGCCCTCTGCAGGCTGCCCTGGCAGGAAGGGACGGCAGGCCATCTGTCTCACGTCTTCATCCACCAGTTGAGGGAGCCAAGTCTTCTCTAAGGGAAGCTCTGGTGCCATCTTTATTCTAACCCCTCAGATCCTGCCTATCTGCATAGATGGCACCCTTAGTCACTCACATTGATTGCTGTCTGTGTGCCTCCCTGTCATTTCTGGACTGTGTTTGCCCACTTCTCATCAGACTGGAAGCAACCCAGGGACAGGGGCCACATCTCCTAATTTAATTGTTAACATTTATCAGTCGGTTCAGAACTGGCATTTGGAGGACTCCTAGTCCTACCCCCATATTTTACTGATGAGGATAATGAAGCCCAAAAACAGGAAATGATTTGCCTAGGGTTGACACACCTGACCAGGATTGAGGACTAGCTCCCAGCTTCCCGTTTGTGTGCATCCTGGGATTATGTGGTTAACTGTGAGGTGTCCACCTGTGTGTACTCTATGTACATGTGTGGATAGTCCCATGATCTTAGTCATGTATGGGTGGCTGCACTGTGTGTTCCTGTGTATGTATTCCTGGGTGGGTTTCTTTCTGTGTATATCCATGAGAATGCTGTGAATTCTGTGTGTGTAAATGTAAACAATTTATGTATACCTAATTATATATCCACCATGGGTCCTGGTGCAATATGCCCCCCAAATGCCCTCTGTGTGTATACCCATTCACAAACAACTGTAAGTGTATGTACAAGTCCACCCTTGTCTGCCCCAGGCAAGTGTGTACTGACTACGTACCCATCTATGTGCACTTATGTATGTGTGCACATCCATGTGTGTGCATGTACGACATGCGCCTGACTGTGGGTATCCAGCCATGTAAATGCTGTGTGTGTTTGTGGTAACAGATGGGTTGTGTATCTGTTTCCATATAGCTCTGGCATTTCCCACATGCACACAGTGTGCTCACCTTTGTGACTCTGGCAGCACAAGCCCTTTGCTCCATCCTTGTGGTCCCTGGGGGCAGTCCAGCTCCTGGTGCCATCTGCCTTATTGGCCACTCAGCCGGCAACCTGTGTTTTTCCACTCAAGGAAAGGTCGCTTGGACCCCCATGTGGGCTTGCATCATGTAACCTTTCATGATTCCTTTCCTGTGGGGAGCATTCAATTTCCAGCCTCTCTGGGGCCCCATTTATATGATGTCAGGTTGAGAGTGAGACTGGCCTGGGGTAGTCTTCCTGAAGCAGTGTGACTCCAAGCCCCAGAGGCAGCTCGCTAAGTGGAACTTCCTCTGGGCTCGAGTAACTGTTTCTCTCCCGCAGTGCAGCCTGAGCCTCAGCATTATGATCAAAGGCTGCCAAAGACTATTAAATCCACCCCCCACCATTATAGGGACGAAGGCACTGAGGCCCAGAAGGAAAGGGACTTGGAGATTACATAGTTTGATGGTGATAGAGCCTAGAGTGGACATGGCACTCTTGGACTCTCAGCCCAGTGTGCTTTCCCTCATTTACATTGGGCTTCCCGGGGCAGATGGCTGGCTGTCTAGCAAGACTGTGGTTTCTCTTCTGCAGTGTAGAGCCCCCGGATAGGGACTTCTGTCATTCCCTGCACCTGCGTCGGCCACGTGACTGAGCTCTGAACATAGAATATTGAGGATGCGGGAGGAGGTGGTTGACCTGTGCCAGTTCCAGGCCTTGTTCATGATACCCTCCCAGGTGTGGACTCTCTGCCTTCCCCCACTTGCTGGCTGGAAGTTAGTGCCCAGGGTGTTCATGGGGTAACCATATGCTGATGGCAGCAGCGTTTTATCAGCCTGGGTCCTTAATTGACTCCTTGAAGCATAGTACTTCCCTATGAGAGGAAGAAATAAAACCTCCATTGGGTAGAACCACTGAGATTTTGTGTTTATTTGTGTCAGAAGGTAGCATTACCTTAATTAATACACTGCCTCTTCTTTGTCAGGAAATCACCCTCAAGAAAAAACTCCCATGTCGTTTCTCACCGACCTTGTCTCCAAATCACAGGATGCCAAAGATTGGGGTCCCTCTTGGTTCCCTGGAGCAGCCCAACCCTGGTGGGAAAGCCTGAGTCATCATGGCAACTATTCCTGCAGTGTAGAATAAAATTAATGGATGTGCTCATTACAGCAATTCTGGCTGTCCTTTGAGCAAATTTCACTCTTCAGAAGGATCACTGGCTTTTACTTCTAACGCCTGAGAATCATCATTTAAGATCTGGATAGAGACAGCTTTCCCTGCACACATCATCTCTTCAGGCCAATGACTTTGCCCCTTGGAGGATTGATCTGTGTGACATTTGCTGACCAGGAGCTCATATTTGACTTTCTCTCAACAAACTCCTTCCCAGCTTGGGACCCTTTCCTCTTCCCAAATGGTCTTGATAAGAGGTCTTCCAGACCCCAGCCCTATGAGCTGCAGCAGGGAGTAGGTTCTGTTGCTGCAACCTGGGTTAGGGCTAATGATCTCACTAAGTGCTTCTGAGGATTTCCCCCAAGCTAAGCCCTCTAAGTTGGTATCTATGACATTCTTGGAATTTCTGCTCTTCCAGAAGCAGAGGTGGGGTAGAGCCTATGAAACAACATGGTAATATGAGGAGGCCATGGGTCAGAAGGTCACCAAGATCTATTCAGTTAACAGAAGTCCTAAGCCACCAAGTAGCCACCAAGTTGGCTACATGCATGCATAGAAGGTATGCCACACTTCTGCTCAAATACCTTCCATGACTCCCTATTGCGAGGGCCAAAGTCTTAACTCTGTAGCTTATTCAGGATGTTCACAGCCAGGCTCCATTTTCTCCCTTGCCATTTCCCCAATATAACCCCTCATGGTAGCACCTGGGACCATTGCAGCTTCTCAATATGACTTTTTATACCTGGGTTTCTTTGTTTATGCTTTTCCCTCTGCCTGGAATACCTTTCCTCTCTTCTTGGCTTGTTAGTTTTCTCTTTATATTTCTAGATGTGGCTTGTAGTCACTTCTGTGACATCTTTCCTGACTTTCACCCCAGCCTCAACCAGAGTTAGCAACTCCTTCACTTAGATCATGCCTCATCATAGAGAACTACTCATATTTAGAGTTGGCAGCTGTCTAGACTTAGATAGGATGCCTGAGGTCAGGGAGCAAGTCTTAGCTACTATTGTGTCCCCAGCATTCAGCTCAGTGTCTGGCATTTAGTATGCATGTTCTTGTGAATACTGCCTGAGTGGTGGTAGCTTCTGCCAGTACATCACAGTGGGGACAAAGGCTGCTCCAATGGGGCTTTGTCTGGAACAAAGGGACCTTTCCCTTTGCAAATATTCCCTTAACACCCCTTGGCCCTTTGGCCCCAGCCTCTTCTGGTTTCATAGTTTTCACCAGACCAGCTCTTTAGTATGGAGAAGGCTGAGGGGATTGACAGCAGGAATGCTTTTCTTCTTTTCTTGTTAGCCAACAGCTAGAGGGAGTCAGGAATTGCAGAGTGAGGAGAAACCAGAGGCCTGAGGTGGGTCAGCCCTAGAGAAGCAGCTGATGAACATCAGATACATGACGGAGGACAAGAGGTAGAATCAGTGCGTGGAATTTGCGTTTCATCAAGTCTACATCGGTTCACATTTTAGCATCCCTGAAGTCAAAATGCATCTCACTATCAATGCCATCTCACAGTTTATTTGACAACATGCTTTTCTTCTTAGTGATACACAGCGTGATGGTGCATTTTACAAATGATGACAACTTAGATATGATGAAAGAGGTAGCCACCTGTTAGCAAAGGTTGGGCCTGACACATGGCTGACTGAATAAAGTCAACACTGGAGTCACATTTGGATGCTAGGAAGAGGAAGAGGCGGGGCCAGGCCAAGGGTGAGGCAGGCAAGATGTCTAAAAGAGGAAACAGGATGCAGGGGCTTAGTTGGTGCTTCACTGCAGCTGCGTTTCTCATTTCTGTTAGAAGGAGGAGGAGAACTCCCTTCCTCTATGAGTGCCCCCTAGGAAATGAAACTTCAGAGTGGGGAGATTATTTTCCCAAGATTTATCTTCAGTCTCTCAAATTCTAGGACTCTCATCTCCTTTAGACATCTCTTTCCAAAGACCCACTTTGGGTGAAGAAAATGAGGAAAGAAAGTAGGGAGGAAAGTAGGTAAAGGAGGGACCAAGGGCATAGGTAGGTGATGGCTCCATGAAAAGTCAAGAAAGTCAAGTACAAATCATTGGTTTTCCACCCTGGATAAAAATTTGCATTACCTTGGGACTTTCAAAAACACTTTGTTTAAGTCTCAACCCAGAACAATGGAATCGCTGTTTTTCATCTAGGGTTGAGAATCACTGGCCAAAAGTATTTCTTAAATATTTAATAACTAAGGATTGCTTTCAAAATGCAAATTATATTGTGAATCCCTGAATTGGAGAAATGATGCAGCTTACATGTGAGTAGCCCTTTCAATTTGTGAAGCACTTACATGGTGTGATTATATCTGATCCTCTGTGGTGGATAGGCAAACTGTTATTATTGCATTCATTTTACAGAGGAGGATCTAGGATAAGAGGTCAGGAAGCCTTGTAAAGGGAGATGATGTTCAAGCTGAGTGACGGAGAAGATCTACACTTGGCCAGTTGTCCAGGGGATTAAAGGAGCAGAACTGGGAAAGGCTAGTGGTTGGTATTTGGTAAAAGAGAGGGTAAACAGTACCAGGTATGAAACGGGACAGGAGGCAGGAGGGTGGATGATGGCAGAACTCAACGTGCAAGGATGGGGACAGAGCCCAGTAGAATACATCTCTCAAAAATAAGCTAGAAAACATCCAAGTGGTTTCAGCAGATAGGAAGCCAGGTTCAGAATCAGCTGAGGAGCCTGGCTTTTGTCAAGGGCCGCAAAGGTGAGACAGAGAAATGTCCAGATTTTTTCTAGCAAATTCATGTTGGTGAGAAAGGTGAAGTCAAGACTGGAAGCCAGAAGTAATACATCGGGATCCCAAACAGGAAGGACCTGGCTTTTCCAGGGACCTAGAGGAGAAGTAGTAGTAGGATGGGAGAGAAGAAGGAAGAGACTCCAGGACCACAAGCAGGGTGTTTGGTGAGAGGTAGCAAAGCTTATCAAAGCTCTCTAAGGAATGGGCTGCTGGACGGGGGCGGCATTCGGCTAGGCATCCTTGGTCATCAGAAGCCCCTGTTCTTTATCTGGCCTCAGACTCAGCTTCATCTATCTCTGCAGGGTAACAGGGAGGAACAGTAGAGGGGTACCTAGGCTGGCGTGTGGTCTCACCAACTAGGAGGCAGAAGCCAAATAGAAACTGTCCCAACCAGCCCATACGATGGGGTCATGTCCCAGGGGTCTATGCCTCTTTATAGAGTACACAGACTCTATGTCCTGTGGCAGCAACAGGCAGACCACTAGTTCCTTGGTGCGATAATAGGGTGGTCTTGCAGGGCATTCCCAGGCCAGGCGTGGGTCCCCAACAATAGGCATTCGCTGCAGCATGTCCTTGCTCCACTGCCTCCTGTCTTCACTTCTTTTTAACAAATTCTGAATTATAATGAAAATTTTCCTTGGATGTAGTGTATGCCTGACAATCAAATCACTACTAAATCAATTCTTTGCAATCAATGTTTGCCTAATGAATTTTGCATTTCTAACAGCAGGATCTGACACTATCTGTTTATTTTCTCTCTTGCCCTTGGCTCCCTCCCCTGCCTTCTTGTTTTAAGCAAACTGCACATGGGGTTGCAGGAGCCGAATGGCAGGTTTGTGGCAGTTTTTCTTGTTCAGCCTCTCCTTAATTTCTCTTCGCCCTTTTCCTTGGCATCCCTCACTGGGAAACTTAATGGGGTGTTTCTAGAGTAATTAGAATGATTTAAATAGCCCTGCTAACAAAGTTTGTCAGGAAAATCCCCACAACCTACCAGGGCTCACCCCACACATCTGTTATATCCTGGCCAGGGAAGAAGTGAAGAAGATGCTGGGAAAATGGAGGGGACCAGTTCCATCTCTACCCTATCACACTCCTCACACCCTCCTGCACCTCCCACACCTCCCAGAGCACACAGTGGTTTAGATGCAAAATCCTTTTTCATTTCAGACATTCTGCAGGCTTTCTGAGCAAAATAACACATCTCCTAAATAAAATAAACATTGTAGGGGAGGCGGGAAAATGACTCCCAGATCAAGGCTGGTTCCTAAAGCCCAGACTCCTGAATGAATGGATGAATGAATGAATGAAGACAAAAAAGACTTGCAAACTAGTGTACTGGAGGTGTGACTTGTGCAGGCTATGAGTTACACATTTAGACTCCTTGTGGTAAGCAGAATAATATCAACCCTTGTGTCTCTTTTCTGAGGATGATGAAGGGATTATCTGGGTGGGCACAATGTAATTACAAGGGTCCTTAAAAAAGGGAAGGAGGTAGAAGAGGTCAGAGAGGTTCCATGCAAAAGGGACTCAGCCTGCATTGCTTACTCAGAAGATGGAGGAAGGGGCCATGAGTCAAGGGATGCAGGTGGCCTCTGGAAGCAGGAAAAGGTAAGAAAATAGTTTCTTCCCTGAAGTCTCTGGAAGGGAACAAAGCCCTGCCAACACCTTGATTTTAGCCAGTAAGACCTGCATCAGACTTCTGACCTCTGGAACTATAAGATAATACATTTGTGTTGTTCCAAGATACTAAGCTTGTGGTGATTTGTTTTTGCAACAATAGGAAATGAATGCAGAAATACGTTTCTCAGATGTCCTGTATCTGGCTGATGTGGTTGAGGGAAGGCTGAGGCACATGCTAACAGAGTCTAATAGAACATGGGAAGTGTGGTGTTTAATTAAGATATGTATAAAACATGGTGAGAACCCCCAAAAGGGACCTGGCAGGTGTGGGGAACATCTGAACAACTCACTGGCTAAGTCATTCACTCACAGGTCTTTGAGGCAGCCAAGCCAGTCCCCTCCTGTGGCCCATCACTGCCTTAGGTTAGGAAAAGTTTCTTCCTCCTTTCACACACCGCCCTTGCTTCTGCCCTCCACTCCCACCCCAGCTAAGAGCACAGCCTTTGCAGTGAGTCCAGCTGGTGTTTGAATCCTGGCTCTAGCCTTATCAGCCAGGTGACCAAGGGCAATTTGCTTAATCATTCAGAGCCTCATTTCTCCACTTTAAAGGGTATATAATGACTAAAATCTGGGGATTGTTGTGAAGATGCTGCATGTCAAGAGCTTAGTACGTGGTAGGGAGCAAAAGCTTGATAAATGTATGTGTGAACACCCTGTCAATGATGGCAGGACATCCAAAGGTTTCTCATAAGACACCTCTCCTACGCTTCCTACTTCACTGAGAAAATGGAGAGAGTCGAAGGAGGACTTCCACAAACTCCTCTCGCTGTGTCTGACAACTACCAGCACCTGCCCATTGATGCTCTGCCCTTCCTGCACGACACCGTGGATGAACCGTCTGTGCTGCTCTCTAAAGCTGACTCCCCCACCAGCGTGCACATTCCTCCCTTCTCACCTCCAGCAGTTCTTTCTTCTCTTACATATCACCAATTTTTAGCGCCGTATTGGACCATTTCAGTCTGCACATAAGCATCTGCTATCATTCTCTCATGGGAAGAAAATCTTTCTCTTGATCCCATTTCTCTTTTAAGCTTCTGCCATATCTTTGCTTCTTACTACAGCAAAAGTCCTCAAAAGAGTTGGCACCAGCCAATAGCACCATACTGAAACCATTCTTGTCAAGGTCACCAGTGACCTCCTTATGGCTAGATCTAGTGGACAGTGTTCAGCCTGCATCTTGCTTGACCTATCAGCAATGTTTTGATTCAGGTGGTGCCACTGCTTTCCCAGATGATCTGCCCAGGTGATTCTCCCTCACCTCCTTTGCCGTCTCATCTCTTTTGCTAGGCCTCCTAATGGTGGCTTTGGTCACCTTCTTTATATGATCTCACCTAGTCTTGTGACTTGAAATATCAGCTGTATACTGATGACCCCAGTGTTTACCTCTCTCCTGAACTCGAGACTTGCATATCCTATAGCTTCAATGAGCCTACTCTGACCTATTTACAAGTGCACAGGCTTCCTGCATTTGCCTGAATTCTAATAGACTCAACATGCCCAATAGAACCCTGGAACCCTTCCCTTAACCCATTCCACATCTGCTTTACCTATGGCCTTTTCTGTCTCTGCTGATGACAACGCCAACCTTCTGGTTGCTGCTTAGGCCAAAAAATGCAGTCATCTTTGTCTCCTTTCTCTCACACACTTCATCCAGTTTACCAGGAAATGCTCTACTTTTGGCTCTATATGGAATCTGACCAATTCTCATGCTTCCACTGCTCCCACACTGGTTGGAGCCGCCTTCATCTCACACCCGAGTCACCGCAGTAGCCTCTTAATAGGTCTCCCTGACTCTCCTCTTCCTCTTATTCCCATTTGTATTAGTCTGTTCTCATGCTGCTAATAAAGACACACCTGAGACTGGGCAATTTATAAGGAAAGAGGCTTAATTGACTCACAGCTCCACGTGGCTGGGGAGGCCTCACAATCATGGCGGAAGGCAAGGAGGAGCAACATCTTACATGACGGCAGGCAAGAGAGAGTTTGTGCAGGGGAACCTCCATTTATAAAACTGTCAGATCTCATGAGACTTATTCACTCATGAGAACAGAAGTGGGGAAACTGCCCCCATGATTCAATTATCCCTACCTGCTTCTGCTCTTGATATATGAGGATTATTACAATTCAAGGTAAGATTTGGATGGGGACTCAGCCAAACCATATCACCATTATAACAACCACAAGGATCTTTTAAAAGCCAGATAAAGATCATGTCTCTCCCCTGCTCAAAACTCTGCAGTGGCTCCCTATTTCCCTTGGAGTTAAAGCTGAAGACCTCCCTCCTCCCTGCTTTTACCTTGTATTCTACCACCCTCACTGTGTGTTCACCCTGCTCTAGCTTCAGTGACCTCCTTGCTGCTCTCTGATGAGGTTCTGCTCTGGGGCCTTCGTTTTAGCTATTTCCTTGGCTGAAAAACTCTTTTTCAAGGTATCTTCTTGGCACATTCACATTTTCTTCAAGTATTTGTTCAAGTCTCACTTTTTTGTTTTGAAACAGTCTCACTCTGTCACCCCAGCAGGAGTGCAATGATGAGATCTCGACTTACTGTAACCTCTGCCTCCCAAGTTCAAGCGATTCTCCCACCTCAGCCTCCTGAGTAGCTGGGATTACCACCATCATGCCTGGCTAATTTTTATATTTTTGTAGAGACGGAGTTTCACCATGTTGGCCAGGCTGGTCTTGAAGTCCTGACCTCAGGTGACCTGCCTGCCTCAGCCTCCCAAAGTGCTGGCATTACAGGTGTGAGCCACCGTGCCCAGCCAAGTCTCACTTTCTTGATGAGACCACACTAACCACTTAGTTAAAAATTGTAACCTGCCCGCCGTGCCCCCCCACACTCTCCACCCTGCATTTGTAATCTGCAATGTCCAGGTACATAGTAGTCCCTTGGATTTTTAGATAAATTTGCCAGAATGTCCCTCTCTGAGACTTCCACATAAGTTTTTTCCTCTTTATTTTTTTTTGCCAGGGGAAGGAGATGGTAAGTGCTCACACAGTGCGGCTCTCAGTATTTTCCTCCTGCTGCCTTTCTCCTTCGTGGATCTACAGGCACACCAGATTCAGGTACTCTGTCTCCATTCAGCATGTGTTCTTCCCCAAACTGGGTGGTTGCTTCCTTAGAAGTTGCGGGCAGTCTTGATAATGGACTGCTTGAAAATCTTATAACTGGGCATCAGATTATAACCAAAGAAATAGCCATTGTCTCACCTTTGATATGCACAGCTAAATAGGTCTGTTAGATTCCAATGCAAGGCTGGGTCACTGATGGAAATTTTATCGTTGTCGTTATCTATTTGCACCCCGAACACACTGGGAGCTTCTTGTGTCCAGAGCTACTGTCTTATTCTTAATGCCTGGCACAGGCTCAACGTGTGGTTGGCACACAATGAATGCCTGCAATTGAACAAAATCATCGACCTTCTGGCGAGTAGAATTTGGAAACTTGGTAAGACCTTCTTATTTCCATGAGGTTAAATTTGTTAATCTACTCTTGAGAGGTTTCTTTTTTCATAAGGTAGAAATCCCCATCAGCCCACCTTAATTCCAAGGCACACCCAGGGACAGTCCTGAAAGAGAGTGAGAAAAAGACGTGCAAAAGAGTAGCAGTGATCAGGCTCCTAGAAGGCATCTGGCAGTGGCAGGTGGCAATCAAGTGTGCTGTGAGAGAGAGCTCAAGGTCCTCCTGGGTGGGAGGAAGGCTGTGTCTGGAAGGGAACATTTGGTCCTTTATAACTTTGCTGTCACCCCTGGTGGCCTGTCCTATGCTCCAATCATAATTGTAATCTTTGTGGGCTTGAATGGTTTTGAGCATTTTTACATGCATTTTTGCCTTTTCATCCTCACAATAATCTCAAATAGTAGATACTGTTACTAGCTGTGTTTTCAAATGACTGTTGATTGACCATCTAATATGTGCTGGGCTCTGTGCTGAGCAGGTAACACACACCACACCACTGGATCCTCACAAGCACTTACAAAGAAGGTATTATTCCCAACTTACAGAACAGTATGTTTGTTTTCTCTTGCCACAGAATTGTGAAACGTAGTGGCTTTAAACAATGTTTATTACCTCACAGTTTCTGTGGGTCAGAAGTCCAAACATGGTATAGCTGGGTTCTTTGCTCAGTCTGACCAGGATGAAAGCAAGCTGTTAGCCAGAGCTGTTTTCTCACTGAGGCTGAGAGTCCCGTCCTAAGCTCATCTATGTTGTTGGCAGAATTCACTTGCTGCAGTTGTTCCTATTTTTTGCTGGCTGTTGGCTTGGGGTTGCTCTCAGAACTGAAGGCCACCCTCAGCTCCCAGCGCAGTGACTCCATCCACAGGCAACTCACAGTGTGGCTATCTGCTCCCCCTTGCTGAGGCACAGAGGGTGGGAAGTTGGGAGCATTCTCTGACCATCTTTTTTTTTCCCTAAATCTTTTTTGAGTTAATGAAACTTTTATTTCTTCATTTCTGATTATTATCATTACTTCTTTTTTCAAAATTATGTTGATAGCTAGGTTTGCCAGTACAGCTTCTTAACCTCAGGAAGGCTTTCAACATATTAGGAAAACTTTCAACATATTACCGCTAAGTATAATATTTGCTGTAGACTTAAAAAATTATTTTATTTTAAGTTCTGGGGTACATGTGCAGGATGTGCAGGTTTGTTACATAGGTAAACTTTTGCCATGGTGGTTTGCTGAACCTATGAACCCATCCCCTGAGTATTTTTAAGCCCAGCATGCATTAGCTATTTTTCCCGATGCTCTCCCTCCCCCTCCCCCAATCCACAGGCCCCACTGTGTGTTGTTCCCCTCCCTGTGTCCATGTGTTCTCATTGTTCAGTTCCCACTTATAAATGAGAGCATGTGGTGTTTGGTTTTCTGTTCTTGTATTAGTTTGCTGAGGATGATGGCTTCCAGATCCATCCATGTCCCTGAAAAGGACATAATCTTGTTCATTTTCATGGCTGCATAGTATTCCATGGTGTATATGTGCCAGAATTTCTTCATGCAGTCTATCGCTGATAGGCATTTGGTCTTTGCTATTGTGAATACTACAGCAATGAACACATGCATGCATGTATTTTTATAATAGAATGATTTATATTCCTTTGGATATATACCGAATAATGGGATTGCTGGCTTCTGACCGCCTTTTAATTTTTTTAAGTAAAAAATATTTAAAATCATTCTAGGTTTGCATAAATGGATGTGCAAATATAGCAATTGGACCATTTAGAAATTTTAGATTTTATTTTATTTTAGATTCAGGGTACATGTGCAGGTCTGTTACATGAGTATATTGGGTCATGCTGAGGTTTAGGCTTCAATTGAACTAGCCACCCAAATAGTCAACATAGTACCCAATAGACAGTTTTGCAATCCATGACCCCTTTCTTACCTTTCCTCACTGTGGAGCTCCCAGTATCTATTGGAGTCCCCAGTATCTACTGTTCCCATCCTTATGTCCATGTGTGACCAATGTTTAGCTCCTGCTAATAAGTGAGAACATATGGTATTTAGTTTTTGATTTCTGCGAAAATTCACTTAGGATAATGACCTTCGGCTATACCAATCTTGCTGCAAAGAACATGATTTTGTTCTTTTTATGGCTATCTAGCATTCCACAGTGTGTATGTACCACATTTCAGTCCACCCTTACTGGGGACCTAGGTTAGTTTCATGTCTGTGCTATTGTGACTAGTGCTGTGATAAACATGTGAGTAGGTGTCTTTTAGGCACAGTGATTTATTTTCCTTTGGGTAGATACCAAGTTATAGAACTGCTGGGTCTGACTACCTTTTCAGAAAGAGCTCACCTGATTAGGTCAGGCCCACCCAAGATCACCTCCCTTTTGATTAACACAAAGTCTACTGATTGGCAATCTAATCATGTGAGTGATATACCACATTCAAGGGGAGGGTATTGTATAGGGAGGTACACCTGGAATGGAGATCTTGGGAACCATCTTAGAATTCTGCATACCACCCTAAGGCTCAGAGAACTTCAGTGACTTGCCTGAGAGAGACCCCATGGCCTGTAAGTGGCAGAGATAGAACTGAAATCTGTCTCATAAGAGCCCATTGTGGTTGTGCTGCTGTACGAGCAGTGGGTAGAAAGATTAACAGTAGAGTTGAGATTCAGAGGTATAGACCTTGAAACCTTTCCCCTTTAGGCAGGCAACAGCAGAGACTTTCAATAGCCCCACAGACAGGGCTTGACTGACCATAGAGTCATGCCTTAGGGACCCAGAGAGGCTGTGTACATATCTTTGGCCATGTTCAATGCTGTTGTAGAGGTTTCGCTTACAGGACCCTAAACTGTCAGGGTTTACAAGGCACCCAGAGAATCAGCTAGTTCAGAGTTTCCAAATTATTCCATGGAAACTTTGTTCCAAAATGGCAATCATCATAAAAAGAAAAGAATTCATGGTGAAATGAGCTTGGAGAACCTTGGGTTAAACACAGTAGAAGACGTTGCTTCCCTGTTGGACTTTGGGTGCCTTTCAGATATTGATATACTGAATCTGTAAGAGGAGGAAAGTACGTTGGACCTCAGAACACTTCCTTGTTGTGTGTAAGTGTTTAGAGCCAAGGTTTGGGAGAAGATGCAGATACACTAGTGTAGGTAGTTATTGGTGGCACTTGGACTGGGTGATCTCTCAGCTTCGCTCTTACCCTCCAAACCCCCCAGGAAGATTAGTGGTTTGGGATGAGAGTGGACTTCTGCTGGGGATGATGGCACACTGTTTCCTACCAAGGAACAGCAGGTGGCCAGGTGCTGGAGGCCTCAGGTTGAGGTGTGAATAATAGGCACCCCTTTTTAAATACTGCCCGGAGAGGGGCTTGTAGACTTAGGTGAGAATCGAGGCTGGCAGAGGGAAGGAGGAAGCTTATTGCTGTTCCATTAGTGAATAAAGGGAGTAGAGCCTGTTTGTTTGATGAGAAGATACCTGCTCAGAGATTACCAGGAGATAAATGGCTCCAAGGAGGATTGGAATAGCAGATGCCCCAGATGACCCAGCCAACATGAAATAGCCCAGGGACTGCCTTTTCTTTTGTTTTGTTTGGTTTTATTTGTGTGGTCTTGTTTTTTCTGATCACGGGCTTTTAAGTTTCAGGGGAGTAATTGGATGAGGATCGGGAGGCATCTGAGGCTCTGGGGCTCTACCAGGGCATTCCTGGGGAACTGTGGAGGGACTGGAGCCATTGTCTGTCTCAGAGGTGCAGGGAGCAGTTTCCCACCCCCGGGGGGAGGGGAGCTGCTGTGTTTCTGTTCCTTCCTAGAAGAGCCCTGAGAAAGGGAAAAGATGATCAATCTGAAAATTCAGCTCCATAAACAATGCCATAAAAATCACATCCATTTGCTGAGAAAGGCTCGTGGCTAATGTGCCAAAACAAGGCTGTGCACTCATAGCATCAAAGCCCGATCGATCTTCTCAAGAGGGCCAGGAGGCTGCCTCCCAGGGAGGATCAATTCCAGCTGCTGTCTGAAGAACTAGAGGGTCTGGCTGTGACCCTCAGCAGTCTTGGTCCCCTTCCTTCCCCTGCCCAGCTACCTGTGAATGGGATAACACTTTGATCAGCGAGGAGACTGTATGGGACTTGGGGCAGGGGCATCGGGGCAGGGTGCCCTATGTGGGGTGAGGAAGAGGCAAGTAGTTGCAGAAAAATGCCCCATTTTGTGGGTCCAACAGGCTTGGGCTCTAGTCTCACTTTTTTGGCTTTCTAGATTTGGGAATTCAGTCAATTGCTTTACCCCTGTTAATGTTTCCCCTTCTGTAAGCTCCAGAATTTGGCCTGTCTTCCTCATTGGGCTGTGGGGAGAGTTAACCTGAGGATGTGAGGTTTCTTGCTAAACTGTATTTGAACAGGAAGGGGCATTTGAGGGCGACCAGCACAGGCCCTCATTTGTAGATATGGAAGCTCAGTCTCAAACAGATGAAACAACTCAGTTCAAGGTCCGCCTGGGAGAGAATGGTAAAATCATCATCATTAATTCCAAGCCAAGGCCCATGCAGAGTGAGATCTGAGGTAGCGTTTCCTCAGCACAAAACTTCATTGCAGCCACCAGGACATCTGACCACTCCTACCTAGTCCCCCTTTTCTGGGTCAGTAATTCAATCCATGACCCCCCACTGCCCCCACTCCACTGGTACACTTTTACTCTATCGCCCAGGCTGGAGTGTAGTGGCATGATCTCGGCTCACTGCAACCTCTGCTGCCCGGGTTCAAGCGATTCTCTTGCGTATATTAACTCATTTAACTTAGGAAGTGAGAAACTTTCTGACTATTTTATAGATGAAGAAAATGGGGTACAGAGAAGTCAAGAAACTTGCTGTAGGTCACCCCTCTAGTAAATGGCAGAGCTGGGATTAGAACACAGAGAGCCTGGCTCCTAAGCATACCTTTTAAACCTCTAAACTGCCAGGTAGGTCTCAGCTTCCCAGCTTCCCTCTCCTTCAAGTGGCAGCCTGTCTCATATTTGAAACGGTCAGTTGTTCTTAGTGGAACGCTGAGTCTTTGCTGCAGTTTCTAAACCGTAGATAGCCTGGTCACTCTCCTCCGTTTTAAAGTGAGATAGAGCATAACCCAGTGGTCCAGATGGGCCTAACTAAGGTGGAAATATAGAAAGGCTGTTTTTTTTCCTCCCTTCTAATTGTACACTTTTAAGATTTCTTTCTCTTCTTAGCAGCTGTGCCACTATATTGAGCTTGTGGTCAACTCAGACCCCAAGATCTTTTTCTCATAGATCTCTGCCAAGCTAGAGCTCCTTTATCTTGAACTTGTCCAGTTGATTCTTTGAACCTAAATGTAGGACTTCATACTTCACACTACTAGATTTCTTCTGTGTGATTTTGGCTCATATTCTAGCCTGCTGAAATAGTCAGAGTCTTAATCTGCCATGCAATTAATTTCTCCAAAGATTGTCATATGCAGATTAGGTAATCATCCTTACTCAAACTTCATCCATGCCATTGGTAAAAATGTTGAATGAGAAAGAAGATGAGCCTTGTGCCTCTTCTCTAGAGAAAGATTTCCCACTGGGTGGCAGGAAATCATTCTTTTGAAATACAAACGTTTGTGATTTTTGTCTTCATAATTCTATATTAATCCTACATTGAAAGCCTAACTATATTTCAGGCAGAGTGCAAGGCACTGAGGAGGCACAGATGTTCAAGTCAAAATCCTTGCTTTCACAAAGCTCCCCATGGAGTTGGGGAGATGCACAAAGACAAATAATGATGACATCTGAAGTCAGGAGTGCTGGGAGTGGGTGGGGAATGGGTCCTGAGGGGCATTTTTGATTTCATCATCTAGCTATTTGGGTACCATCATCATTTTCACTCAGTCATCCTCTCTACTTTGTGACTCATTTTCCAGCTTTATTTCCCTGCGTTTAGAATGATAACCCCAAATTCAACAGTGCCCCTGGGAGCCTGTGTGTGTAGGTGTGGAGGGCAATGGAGATTAGAGGTAGAAAGGAAAGAGTGTTAAGTTTCTTCTTTTCGATCAAGAGAAGGAATGAGTCAGACGCAGAACATGTTAGAGAGAAGCCTTGGCTTTGGAGGGATTTTCCAGGTGATGCTGACACTGCTCATCCCCTAGAAGAGGAGAAATAGAGAAACTGAGCTGTGAAGAGGGTGGGGGCCAGGGGTGAAGTATGGGGGAAGATGGATATTTTCTTGCTCAGGACAAGTGGGTTTTTGCACATGGCTTCATGACTTGACTGTTGTGAAGTTCCTGGTCGTTGAACACATTCATCTTACCAAATATACAAGTCATTCCAAAGACAACCCAAAGTGATTTTTGAATCGTGTGGGCCACAGCCCCCTTTGACCTCTGTTGGCCCTCATGCCCCTATTTCATGCTGGGTGACTGCCACCCCAGGCCACCACAGACCACATCTGGTCCAGGAAGAAATCTTGATGGGAATGCTTTACCGTAATGTTTGCCCCCCAGCTCTGAAACCTCAGCTGGGTGTTAGAGCACTGTAATTCATGCCAAAGGTTGCTCCTTGCAATTTCTCTTTTTCTCCCTCTCCCCTTGCTTTCCTCCCCCAGTGGGAGAGGAAAAGCAGCTATGCTTATAGAAAGATTGATTAGTTAAGCAAGTCAATTATATCTCTTGCCGAGAGCAACTGTATATTAAGTAATGCAGCAAAAATGATTGTCTGCACAGATCCATTTTGTGCAACAGCTGTTCCAGAGGCCCGGAAAGAGAAGACGAAGGTTAAAATCCTGTAATAGTCTTCGCTCCCCATCTCACCCCACCCCATCATGCCTGGCCCTCCGGGGCTCCATTTATTATGAGATGGAATAAGGTTGGGTAATGAACATGCTGGCTGCCTGCTCCATTTTGCGGGGAAACTCCCCCGCCATGCTACGTGCTCCAAGGCCTCCCACCGCGCTAGCCCTTCTGCCCTCCTGCCTGGGGGAGTTGACTGAGACCTGCTCACAAGTGGGTACTCTCCTCCTTGCTCCCGGCCCAGCCCAGCAGCTCCGATGCAGTAGAAGAGCTCTGGAACGCAGAGTCTAGATGAGACCTGGGTTCAAGTCCCAGTGTGGCATGTCTGATCTTACCTAAGCCTTTTAGTCTTTCTGAGCCCAATTTTCTTGTTAGTAAAATGCAAAAATATTTAAATGAGATAATGTGTATGGACAAAATTTGGGGTCTCTTACATATAGGTTAAAGTAATAACTTAATGCTGGGTGTTTTTATACTAGACAAGGAGGAGATAGAGAGGAAAGTCCATGTACAATTTACTAGGTGCTGGGCAGGCCACTAGGTGGTTTAGCCAGAAGTAATGGAAAAGACCAGGTATTCGTATGACACATGGAATCCACCCAAGCTCCTTTTTCCTAATCACTGAAGGAAATGGGTGGGCTTTGCTTCTCCCCAGTTATGCGAGCCCCTTCCCTTGGGTTGCAGGTACTGGTTTTAACTTCCATCCTGTAAGTCTGCCCTTAGTGCTTATTTTAATCCAGTGTCTCTTGCATACAGAGTGTGATTTGCAGGAACTCCCAGCCCCACAGCCCTGGCATTGGCAGGGAGCAGCTGGCCTCTTTGTCCTCAGGGGACAGTCCAGCAGTAGGGCTGATGCTCAGAGGGCAGTGGAGGGGGCATCTGGGGACACCTGCCCCTTCCTGGACTTGTCCACAGGAGTGTTGGGGCAAAGGCTGATGACCGCCTTGCTCTTTCTGCCTATTTGGGGGAGAGACTTAGCCAAATCGTGAGGTTGCAGTTTCTACTCTAGGTCAAACCTTTCACCCTTATCAGAAGACATCTCTCACCTCTTTTCTTTGTCTCCTGAGAGTACGCCAGCTGGATTGAGCTTCCACCTGAAGTTTGTTCTTGTCCCTTCATGCTTCTGGTAGAATTTCTTCTCTCTGTTAGAAGAAAGCTGAGTTAGGAGAGGAAATGCTTCAGCCTTGTCACTGAGGTGTACCTCACTGCAAACAAGCCTATCAGATTGCCTGCTAGGAGAGCATCCTGTTGGAAGAGGTTTAAGATTGTATAGGTTAACCCCCTTAGGGGGCAACTGAAGCCCAGAGAGGGACATAACCCGGGTGATACGGTGGCACAGCAGGAAGAACCCTGTCTCCGGAAGCCCGGGTATACTTCTTCCATTGGGCATGCCTTTCTCGTCTTGGAGAGTCAGTTTTGACAAGGAGAAGGCAAGGGCAGGCTGGCTGTGTGCCTCTGTGACGGTGCTAAGGGGGTCAAGTGCTTTCCGATCATTAGCACAGCAGTGTTCTAAGTGTCGTCTCGATGGCCGCTAGCTTCCAGGGCCAGGAGCCCTTCCCCCAGCCTGATGGGCCCTCAGCGTCTGGGGCCAGGGCTCAGATTCAGGTCAGACCTAGGTGGCCCAGGCTCTTCTTGGCCTTCAGGGCTGAGGGACTCCAGCTCTCCTAATTTCTGAGCATTTTACAGTTTCATTTTTCAACCCCCAGGCCCCACGTGGGCAGTTAGCATAGAAATGGCTGTTTCCCGATCTGCTTGCCTCTCCCACGTCCATAAATAGGAATCTGCCAGTGTGTGCACAGAGGGGTGGGTGGTAGAGGGTGGTGGTGATGCTGACAGTGACCCACATGGCCATCCAGCCTTGGAAACTGGGCCCTTGGCTGGCAGCGATCTCCAAGCAGGGACAGACAAGGTGGGCAGCTATTTCAGGAAAATGGCCTGGGGAAATGACCACCTGGGCCCCACTGCTCATAGGACGCCAGATCTAAAAGGGGCCTTAGTGGGAAGTGAGTCCAGCTCCTTGTCTGAAGCTTGAACCCCTTTGCCAGCCCTACGATGGTGCAGTCCAACCTGGCGAGAAAGGAAACGTGACCCTGGCCTCCCTCTGTCTATATGTCTTGCACTGGAGTGAACTCAGGACTGGGTGTTTGTTCAAATTAAGATCTAATTGGGTTAGGGCATCAAGTTCAACCTCTGGGACTTCCTTTCCCCGCTCTTCATCCTACGCCAGGAGGCAAATATCTAATTGATCTATTAGTGATATTAAAGAGATTTTCTTCCTACTCCCCAGTTCTTGTTCCAACAGTATATCCCAAGGGCCTGCAAAGAAAGTGCCTGAAAAAAAGTGGAGCCTTTAAGCACGTGTTTTGTGACTCCTCTTTTCTGTTGAGGGAGGGAATGTAGGTCACCAGGGAGAGACGATGTGGGGGAAGATGAGGACAACCTTTCCTACCAATAGGGAGTGTCAGCTGTGGCAGAGACCCAGGCGACCAGAAGGGCAGAGAGAAAATGGCTTTAGGAATAACTAGTTCAAGCCCTTTGTTTTGCTGAGGAGAAAACGAAGCCAAGGAGAAGAAGAGGCCTTCCCCTGGTCACCTGGTGAGCCCGTGGTTTGGCTGGGGTGGGATCTAGCCAGGGATATCTATGGTTCAGTGTGGATACTGGCCCACAGTTGCACCGTGAATGCGGAAAAGGGGTCTCAGTGGGTGCCTGCTGTTCTCTGACAAGATTCCCAGCCCTGGAAGATAGCTTCATGGGAACCAGGGGAGGCACCACCTGCAGTGGGACTGTAGAATGTTGGAAGCATCTCCTTCCACTTCCTGAACCAGAAATACTTCCCTTATCCATGTCTTTTTTTTTTTTTTTTTTTTTTTTTGTGATGGAGTCTTACTCTCTTGCCCAGGCTGGAGTGCAGTGGCGTGATCTTGGCTTACTGCAGCCTCCACGTCCCGGGTTCCAGTGATTCTCCTGTCTCAGCCTCCCAGGCAGCTGAGATTACAGGCACACGCCACCACTCCTGGCTAAGTTTTATATTTTTACTAGAGATGGGGTTTTGCCATGTTGGCCAGGCTGGTCTCAAACTCCTGACTTCAGGTGATCCACCTGCCTCGGCCTCCCAAAGTGCTGGGAGTACAGGCATAAGCCGCCTGCCTGGCTGCCCTACCCATGTCTTGATGGCTGATTCCAATGTTTGAATGTTTATTCCCTTAGTTTAATGCATCTGTGTTTTAAAAGACAATGTGCAGCTGTGAATGAGCTTTGTCAGATCCCTTCGTGAGTGCTTTTAGATGGGGGATGAGCTGGAGGGTAGAATGAGAGGGGAGCCTGGATGAGAGGGGAGCCTTGGAGTGCGGAAGGAAAGCTGCAGAAAGGGAGTCTGAGGCTCATGAAGAGGGCTGGTTCTCCCTTTACACTGTTCCCTGGCTTCTAGGCCTGGAGCGGGGGTGGCTGGCTGGGCCAGAAGTGTGGGGAAGGTGGGTGCATGGACCTGAGGGTACCATCTGGTGGGTGTTTGCTGTTACAGCCTTATCCAGGCCAGCATCAGAGGAATTACTAGAGCAAATGTATTGACTTCAGAAGATCCACTGGATCACCCACTTGTGTCCTCCTGGGAGAGTCTATTTCTACAGGAGTCCTCCTCCAGCCTTTCCTGTGTGGTTAACTTCCTATACTCCATCTCTGCTGCCTGTTGTGTGACTGTGAACTCCTCCACCACCAGGGTGTGATGTGTCCCCTAATTGACTGTAAGGTCTTGGGGACAGGTCTTAGATGGCACATGAAATTTGTGAGGCAAGCAGCCATCCCAGGGCCCTCCTGCCCAGGAGCTGCCCCTGGCATTCCCTGAATGTATCCTCAGAACTGGTGTGATGTCACAGCCAGGCAGCAGGAGGAGTGCCATTTGTTCTTTCGGTGATTCAGCCTCGTGGGCAGTCAGGCAGGCTAATTGTATAACTGTGGGGAGCAGGAGTGAGCCACATGTGTGGGTTCAGGCTGAACTTCAAGATGTGCCCTTCAGATCTGAGGGGTTTCCCAAAATGTGTGGGTGATGTAGTTTCCTGTCACTCCTTATCTCTGGGCAAAGGACAGTTTCTATAGATGTCCTCAGATAACTTTGCCATGAGTCTTAGCCTCCCACCATGTAGTCCAGGATATTGTCCCATCCTCTAGCCCAAGCCTTTGCAGCTTCTCTTAGGGTCTCCCAAAACACAGAAGGGCTCCTGTGGCAGGAGGTAGAGGAATATCCTTGAAAATAAAGTGTGCACTTCCAACTCTAGAGGCAGTTGGCATGGAAGTTGTTATTTGCCCTGGACTGCCCATAGTATGTGGATGAAGGTAGTACAGTGGAACTGTAGAGGCAGATTGCCCCACGGCAATACCCAAAGAGTTCTGAAGTTTCTGAGCCCGTGCCAAGTCCTGGCAATGTGACCTGTTCTGCTTGTATGTGGCCATCTCCTCTAGCAATGGCTGGCAGCAAAAGTCTCTGCAAGGTGGTGGTGGGGGCCGAGGTGCACCCCTGATAGAGATACTAACAAATTGGCTGCCAGAACCCATGGTAGTACCTGGGAATGAGGCCACAGGACCTGGTCTAACTTCTGCTTTGTGATGAACAGGTTTGAGAAGACTTGGGTCACTGATGATTTAGCTTCCAGGCTGAGCTGAGGCTCATCGCAGTTGCTCTGTGCCTGCTCCACAGTGTGTAGGAGGTGGCAGGTCCCAAAGGTGACTGGGCACATGCAGGGTGAAAGTCTCATGGGATGAATGTTCTTTGCATGTGAGCCAGAGAGCCAGGTACAGGATCACAGTGGCTGAGGGATTTAACTGAGTGAGGCTTCCCATGGGGAAAAGGAGAATGCTACCCAAACTGCCCCTTCCATACACGTTCTACTGAATTTCTTGGGTAGGTTCACTTGCTGGGGTCTAAGAGGCTGGTAGACGTTCATACAAAGTATAGTGACTTTGTAGTGAAACCATTACTGAACTCAGAGGGAGTTGGTTTCCAGTGTTGGCTCTGACGAATCCTGTAAAGAGAACCTTGGACAAATTACTTTCACTCTATGAGTTGCTTAATTTTCTCATCTGTGAAATGGGGTAACAGTTTCTATCTCACAGAGCAGTGCTGAAGGCTTAATTAGGCAATGCTGGGAAGGTGCAATGTTTCATGGTAGGATTCAAAGGCAGTTCTACCTCTCCTGGGATCTGGGCTTTCTTATCATCTCCCTCACTGTCTCTTGGCTGTCCCCTCCTAGGTCTCATTTACCTTGATATCCCTGATGTCCAACAAAGGTCCTCGTGTGTACTAAATCCCTGTTGGTGGTCTGACTGGCAGGCACCTACCCTGGGTGAGATGCAGGACCCTAGGAGCTATTGCTGACTTCTGGCTTGTCAGGAGATAAACAGATCAGGAGAAACTCAAGGTCATGGCTTGCCCTCTGCAGATGTGCTACAGAAGGGTGCAGGGTGATTGCTGGAGCAAGAATCAAGATGCTGGGAGAAGGAAGTGGGTGGGAGCAGGTAGAGGTTCTCATTGCAAAGCCAAGTGACTGAACAAGAACAAAAACATAAAACCCTGCACACTAACAACCCCCATGACTAGCTGGTGCTTAAATCTCGTGTCTGTAGGCATGTACCTGTAGACTGTCAACATGCTTCCCCCCTCCACACCTGCACTTCTGTTGAAATCTGATGCAGTAGATGAGATGCTGTTTAGCTGTAGCTCTCCAGACATCACTGGTTCATCATGGTACTGCGGTCCTCTGCTCGGCACTAGGCAGCTTGGAGAATAGTAGGCACTCCAAAGCAATGTGGAGCAAGGCAAGAGAAAGAGGTGATCCAGAAAGTCACAGAGGATTTTTGGTAGTTGCCTCTCTCTTGCTATCCTTTCATTCCTGCAGTATTGAGCTCCCCTGGATTCTGCACCTTTGAGTTATGTGGACATGTCCTCATCTGCCCTCTGCACCCTCTAGAAATTTTCCCCACCTCTCCTTGAGTGCATTGTCTGTCAAAAGCCAGAATAATGGTCAAGGGATTGGACAAGGCTAAACTCCTGAGGCCAATGGGTTGTTGCTCTAGAGATCCCTAAGTGAGTGGTACACAAGTACAAATCCTGTCTTGGGTCAGAGAGCTGAGTAGAAGCTTTTCTTAGAGAAGACAAGCCCTCTGCATGGTACTCGCCACCCTGCATCCACTAATACCTCTTTGTAGGTTGTGAGTTTTTCCGTGTCTGTTACGTAGTGGCTGTTGAACAAGTATTTATTGATAAAAAATAAAATAATGCATTTTGTTTTTTTTGCATCTACCCTGGGTAAGGCACTTGCTAGACACCATGTCTTACCTCATTTAATCCTCATAGCCACTGAGAAGCAGACAGCATTATTCCATTTTATAGGCAAGAGAATAGAGACTTGAGAGGTCTCAACGTCAAACAGTATTGCCCGAAACTCACGCTGCTTCATCACGTCATCCTGCCCGTTGCCCCTTACTCTGAAACTGCAATTAATTGCATCATGTTATATTTTTTCCCCAGATTTATCTTTTTGGTATTTCATTGAGCTCTTTTCATTTTCTGGGATTGCCTCTACAAGTTTTGCATGTGGAAGTGTGATTATATTTTCCTCTGAGTACTTTGCTCATCACTGACAGAGGGTCATCTGGTTGGAACCACCAGGCTTCCAATGACTTTTAAGAGATATTAGCACAACTTTACATGTCAATTATACTTTAAATATATAAATTATTCAACTTTATTGAAATAGCCAAGTATCATCATTCAAGGTGAATAAAATAGATTCTGGGAACAGCTTGATAACATTTTTACTCATTCCATAAGTATTGTCAGTTATTTCTTCATGTAGATCCAATCTTATCTCAGGACTTGAATAGAACAAGCTCACCACTGATTTCTCCAGGGCTTGTGCTCAGCTGACACTTGGAGGACGTTAGGACAGTTTGTGATGGAAAGTCCAGTTCTTCAGCTATAATAGTCTTTGGTAGTCAGAACAGGAGAGTCCCCTCCTTGGCTTCTAGTGCTGTCCTTGTCCAATGAGATGGTTACCAGTCACATGTGGCTATCGGGTTACTGAAATACGGCTATTCTGAATTGAAATGTACCCTAAGTATAAAATATACACTGGGTTTCAAAGATGTAGTACAAAAGGGATGTAAAATATTCAATTAACATTTTTAATGTTTAATACATATCGAAATAATATTTTGGATATATTAGACTGAAGAACATACTACTGTATTAATATCATCTGCTTCTTTTTTAGTTTTAAAATTGCTTATGAGGCTGGATGAGGTGGCTCACGCCTGTAATCCCAGCACTTTGGGAGGCCAAGGCAGGTGGATCACCTGTGGTCAGGAGTTCAAGATCAGCCTGACCAACCAACATGGTGAAACCTCATCTCTACAAAAATACAAAAATTAGCAGGGCATATGGTGGGTGCCTGTAATTCCAGCTATTTGGGAGGCTGAGGTAGGAGAATCATTTGAACTTGGGAAGCAGAGGTTACAGTGAGCCGAGATCATGTCATTGTACTCCAGCCTGGGCAACAGAGCAAGACTCCGTCTCTAAATAAATAAATAAATAATTGCTTATGAAAAAATGTAAAATTACATATGTGGTTCACATTTGGAGTTGGCATTATATTCCAATTGGACAGTGTTATTCTAGAGAATGCCTTAGTTTGCTGTCCTTGATCAATCTTCAAGCTCCAGGTTGTTCACAGATTAAAAGCCAAAGTGAAACATAAATTTTAGGCAGCAAAAAGATTCTGTTTTTTGTGAAGCATGGCAGTCTTTTCCCCAGTGAGAAGTTTTCTCAGCTGCCTTACTGACTCCTCCTACTTAACATCCCTCTCCAAAAGGAATTAAGGTCTTTGACCTGTACTTGAAATTTATTGAAAATTCAGCTAGTGGTACTTTCACCCATTTAGCCAAAAGAAGTTATAGAAAAGGCTATGGCATCTGAGAATGTCAATGCAAGGTTGGTCAAAAAAACAGTTTGAGGTATGGTTGTACTCAGATCAAGGCTGGGTCAGGCTTAGGTGACCAAAGAGTAGACTAAAGTTAGGACCAGAGTCCTCAATCAGATAATCTGAGCTAGGATCTCAGGGCCACTGTAGGCAGCACCCAAGAGCCTCTAGTCTGTCCAGAACTCACAGGAGCATTTTCATCTAAGGCAGTAAGATTCTTCTCCCCATCTCCTCACCAATTCCTGTCCCTGATACCTTATTCCCGGGGTTAAGAAGGCAAGAAACTTCTAAGGTAGGTTCTGATTCTCTGTGAAAGAAGTTGCCCTTTGTCTTCTTTTAGAAAAGCCCTAGAGAAGGGTCGAGTATTGGTGCTCCGTCTTCTGAGTGAGTGCACTCTCCATTGGGGCTTAGATCCTTTCTAGGTTGGTGGGAGGCTAGGGTCCCATGAGTAGTTTCCTCCTTTTGGGTCAGTTCTGTGAGGCTGGACTGTTGACCAATGCTTAGATCCCAGAGGACCTTTAACAAGGCATGAACACAGTCTCAGTTTTTGGTGGAATCCAGCTGCCCTCCACCCAGTTATTGAGAAAATGTTCTCTAATAATCCATCTTCTCTCTGGCTGTATATAGATTATGCATAGCTTTTGCTATGGGTAATATCTGCCATGAGTAAGTTTTATGTTTATGAAAGACTATTTGTTTGTTTTGCAACTCTTTATTATTCAAACACACATAGGTAGAGGAAAAAGTATAATGAATCCCCATAGACTGTCACTCAGCCTCAGCAATTACCAACATATGGCTATTTAAAAAAAATCTGTTTCCTACTTCTCCCTACCCACTGCTAGACATCATATTATTTCGTCTGTAAATGCTTCAATTATGTGTTTCCTGGAGATAAGAACTCTTATTCTTTAAACATAACCACAATACCATTTTACCATCTAAAAATATGAACTTTATTTTAGCTTTTATGAAAGCAATACATTTTCATTGAAAATATTCAGACAATACAAAAAAGGTAGAAAGAAGAAAGTAAAAATGACTCATAAACCAACACCCAGGTATAATTACCGTTAGCATTTTGTTACATATAGTTTTATATATTATGCTTAGTACATATTATTTATACAAACTTATATAGAATCATTCTATGGATGATGTTTATAATCTTTTAAATTACGTTTGGCAAGCATTTACAAAATTAAAGTGTAAAATACACAAAAAGAAGTGCACAAATTACAAGTGTACAAGTCCACAAATTTTCACTGTCATTTAATCAACTATCATCCAGATCAGGAAATATTACCTTTAGCCCCAAACTTCTCCCATTCCTCTCTTAGTCGTTAACCCCACTAAACATAGCTACTATTCTAACTTCCATTGCTGCAGATTAGTTTTGCCTACTTTGGAATTTTATACAAATAGAATCATGCAGTAAGTGCTCTTTCCTGTGTGACATCTTTTGTTCCATTTTATGTTTATAAGGTAAATCTGTGCTGTTGTATGTAGTAGCACTAATTCATTTATTTTCTTTGTTGTGTACTACTTTACTGTGGGAGTATATCACACTTTATTTATCCATTCTACTATTGATGGAATCCTCCTGCCCCAACCCAGTGTGTGGCTATTAGGAATGTTATTCGGTACACATATGCATGCATTTCCACATTTATTTTCGACACAACATTTCCTAAGGTATATACTTAGGAGCAGACTTGTGGTTTTACCAACTTATGCTTGTACCAGCAATCTATAAGAGTCCCCTTTGCTCCACATCTTTGCCAATACTTGGTTATTTTCAGTGTTTTAAATATTTTTAAAATTCTGGTAAGTATGTAGGAGTAATTCATTGCGGTTTTAAAATTTGTATTTCCCTAATGACTAATGAAATTGACTGCCTTTTCATATGCTTTTTGGGTACATGCATATCATCTTTTCTGCAGTATCTATTCATATTTTCCACATTTTTCTATTGGAAAATATGAAATACATATAATTCTTTTTACTGATTGTGGAATTCTTTTTTATATGTTGAATATGAGTTTATTTGCAGTATATACTGTTAATACCTTCTCCTACTATGTGGGTTGCTTTTTCACTCTAAAGGTATCATTTGATAAACAGAAGTTTTAAATTTTGATAACATCTCATTATCAATATTTTTCTTCATGATTACAGTGTTTTGTGCCCTGTTTAAGAAATATTTGCCTACTCCAAAGCAATTAACATGTTCTCCTATGTTCTAAAAGCTTTATTGTTTTACTTTTCACTTTTTCTTTTACAACACATCCAAAATTAATTCTGTGTATGGTGTGAGGTAGGGATCAAAATTTGTATTTTTCCATATGAATATCCAATTGAATAAGCTTCATTTATTTAAAAGACTATTTCCCACTGTTCTGTCATCTTACCTTTGTGATAAGGCAAATGACAGCACACAGGAATCTGTTTATGGGTTCTCTATTCTGCTGTATTGTGCATTGGCTAATTTTGTGCCCTTCCACAAGCATCTTAATTACAGGAGCTTTATAATGTAGCTTAATATCTGGTAGTTTAAGACCTCCACATTTGTTACTCTTTTTCAAGATTCTCCTAGCTATTTTAATACTTTCCATTTTTACATAAATTTTGGAATCAGTTTATCAATGTCCACAAAATTTTTCAAAACATTAAGTTTTTTTATTAGAATGGCAGTGAATTTTATATCAATTTGGGGAGAATTAATACATTTACGATATTGATTTTTTTCAATCTATAACTGTGTTGTCTTACCCCACCAATTTCAGTCTTCTTGAATTTATCTTAATTAAGCATGTTGGTTTTTGGGTCTTCAGGTTTTGCCCATATTTTGTTGGATTTATTTTAGGGTACTTATGTTTTGATGCTACAGAAAAGGGTATTTTATAATTTTTTTTAAAAAGGTGGTTGAATATAGAGATACAATTAATTTTTGTATATTGAGCTGTGACCTTGCTTAAATTAATTTTTTAACTCTATCAGTTTCTTTGTACATTCTTTTCAGTTTTCAAATACACCAAGAGACAGCTTTATTTTTCTTTCTTTTCTTTATTTTTCTTTTTCACATCAGATGGGTAATGTGCCAACATCATAACAAGGTTTGAGGGAGGCACATCTCACACGTGTGTGAAAAGCCAATTGTCATGCTTATGAACTACAAGATGATCTTATTTATTTATTTTCAATTATTTTATCCTCCACTGCCTCTTGCCTTGCACTACATAAGATCTGTGATATAATGTTGAATAAAGAAGGTGAAAGTGAACATCCTTGCATCACTCTTGATATCAAGGGTAAAGTCTTTCAACATTTGTCAGTAAAAATCATGTTTGCTGCAATTTTTTTATAGTTGCCCTTTATGAAATTAAGGAAGTTTCCTTCTGTCATTAATTTGCTAAGCTTTTTATTGCTTTCTAATTTTAAACAAGAACAGGTATTGAATTTTATCAAATGACTTTCCTATACCTGTAGAGATAATTATGCAATTTTCTTCTTCTTCATACTTTTAATTTGTGAATTAGTCAATTACACTGATCAATTTCCAAGTAGTAAGCAAACTTTGCTTTCTTAGAATAAGCCCAAATTAATTGTAATGTATTGTTCTTGTTATAAATTGCTGGATTCAATTTGCTAATAATTTGTTTTGAATTTTTGCATCTATGTTTGTGTAGTATTGGCATTATTTGTTTCTTCAGTGTGTGGTAGAATCCACTGGTAAAGCCATTTGTACTTGACTTTTGCTTCAGGTGTGATATTAGGTGTAGGTTATTACAGATGAACTTTATCAGGGTGAGGAAGTTCTCTTTGATTCCCAGTTTTCTGAGAACTTTAAAAATAAGAAATGATCATTAAATTTTGTCAAATGCTTTTTCTGTATCTATTGAGAGGATTATATATTTTTTTTGTCTGTTAGCATGGTGAATTATATTGATTTTTGAATATTAAACCAACCTAAAGTTCCTAGTCATGATGTATTATCCTTTTTATATATTGTTGTATTAGATTTGCCTAAGATGTCCATTATCATTTGTAATGAGTGTTTTTATCATTCCATTTTATTACTTTTGTTGACTTGTTGTAACTCTTTGTTTTGTTATTTTGGTGTTTTCTTAAGGATTTATAATATATATTTCTAACTTATTGCAGTCTAACTGAAGGAGAGGAGAAGGTCACACAAAAGATAGAAAGAACTTCAAAAATTTGCAGAGGGTCTTCTTTAAATATTCATCTGAATAATACTAAGAGCATGCATTTGAGGAGACTACCTGAGGCCAGGGGAAGGAATACCTAAAAAGATTAGATGGGACAATGTGTGGCACTCACGTGTGACTGATACGGTGCCTATTCCCACTATATAGAGTAGAATCCATAATTCATGGAGCATCAGGGACAGGACCCAGAAGGGTTTTGCCTTGGTAGTGGAGAAAATTAACCCTAGAATAAACGCTGCTCTAGTCTTATCTAACAAAGCTTACAAGCAAGCTTCAAAAAGGTCAACGTGTTTTCAAATATTTTAACAGCATCTCAGGAAAATCTAAGAAATACTTATAGGAATGCAACACTATCTGGTACCTAACAGGATAAAATTTATAATGTGCTGGTTGGCAAGTTGGCTGAATAGAAACAGCTGTGATCTGCAGCTCCTGGTGAGATCAACATAGAAGGTGGCTGATTTCTGCATTTCCAACTGAGCTACCTGGCTCATATCATTGGGACTGGCTAGAGAGTGGGTGCAGCCCACAGAGGGCGAGGCAAAGCAGGTTGGGGTGTTGCCTCAACCGTGAAGTGCAAGGGTTCAGGGAACTCCCTCTCTTAGCCAAGGGAAGCTGTGAAGGACTGTGCTGTGAGGAATGGTGCACTCTGGCCCAGATACTACACTTTTCTCATGGTCCTTGTAACCCACAGACTAGGAGATTCCCTTGGGTACCTATGCCACCAGGGCCCTGAGTTTTAAGCACAAAACTGGGTGGCCGTTTGGGCAGACACTGAGCTAGCTTCAGAAGTTTTTTTTTGCACCCCAGTGGCACCTGGAATGCCAGCAAGACAGAACCGTCACTCCCCTGGAAAGAAGGCTGAAGCCAGGGACCAAAGTGGTCTAGCTCAGTGGATCCCACCCCCATGGAGCCCAGCAAGCTAAGATCCACTGGCTTGAAATTCTTGCTGCCAGCACAGCAGTCTGAAGTCGACCTGGGATGCTTGAGCTTGGTTGGGGGAACAGGGTGTCCACCATTACTGAGGCTTGAGTAGGCAGTTTTCCCCTCACAGTGTAAACAAAGTTGCTGGGAAGTTTGAACTGGGCGGAACCCACCACAGCTTGGCAAAGCTGCTATAGCCAGACTGCCTCTCTAGATTCCTCCTCTCTGGGCAGGGCATCTCTGAAAGAAAGGCAGCAGCCCCAGTCAGGGGCTTATCAATAAAACTCCCATCTCCCTGGGACAGAGCACCTGGGGGAAAGGGTGGCTGTGGGCACAGCTTCAGCAGACATAAATGGTCCTTCCTGCCAGATCTGAAGAGAGCAGCAGATCTCCCAAGATAGTGCTCAAGCTTTGCTAAGGGACAGACTGCCTCCTCAAGTGAGTCCCTGACCCTTGTGCCTCCTGACTGAGAGATATCTCACAGCAGGGGTTGACAGACACCTAATACAGGAGAGTTCTGGCTGGCATCTGGCAGGTCCTCCTCTGGGATGAAGCTTCCAGAGGAAGGAATCTTTGCTGTTCTGCAACCTCTGCTGGTGATACCCAGGCAAACAAGGTCTGGAGTGGACCTCCAGCAAACTCCAGCAGACCTGCAGCAGAGGGACCTGACTGTTAGAAGGAAAACTAACAAACGGAAAGGAATAGCATCAACATCAACAAAAAGGATGTCCACACAGAAACCCCATTTGAAGGTCATCAACACCAAAGACCAAAGGTAGATAAATCCATGAAGATGAGGAAAAAACAGCACAAAAAGGCTGACAATTCCAAAAACCAGAATGTCTCTTCTCCTCCAAAGGATCACAACTCTTCACCAGTAAGGGAACAAAATTGGGCAGAGAATGAGTTTGATGAATTGACAGAAGTAGGCTTCACAAGGTGGGTAAGCTGAGCTAAAGGAGCATGCTCTAACCCAATGCAAGGAGGCTAAGAACCTTGAAAAAAGGTTAGAGGAATTGCTACTAGAATAGAGAAGAACATAAATAACTGATGGAGCTGAAAACACAGCACGAGAACTTCGTAAACCATACACAAGTATCAATAGCCGAATGGATCAAGCAGAAGAAAGGGTATCAGAGGTTGAAGATCAACTTAATGAAACAGTGTGAAGACAAGATTAGAGAAAAAAGAATGAAAAGGAATGAACAAAGCCTCCAAGAAATATGGAACTATGTGAAAAGACCAAACCTACATTTGATTGGTATATCTGAAAGTGACAGGGAGAATGGAACCAAGGTGGAAAACACTCTTCAGGACATTAGTCAGAACTTTCCCAATCTAGCAAGACAGGCTGACATTCAAATTTGGAAAATACAGAGAACACCACAAAGATACTCCTTAAGAAGAGCAACTTGAAGACACATAATCATCAGAATCACCAAGGTCAAAATGAAGGAACAAATGTTAAGGGAAGCCATAGAGAAAGTTCGAGTTACCCACAAAGGGAAGTCTATCAAACTAAGTGGATCTCTCTGTAGAAACCCTACAAGCCAGAAGAGAGGGGGGACCAATATTCAACATTCTTAAAGAAAAGAATTTTCAATGCAGAATTTCATATTCAGCCAAACTAAGCTTCATGAGCAAAGGAGAAATAGGTTTCTTTACACACAAGCAAATTCTGAGAGATTTTGTCACCACCAGGCCTGCCTTACAAGAGCTCCTGAAGGAAGCACTAAATACAAAAAGGAAAAACCAGTACTAGCTGCTGGAAAAACATACCAAATTGTAAAGACCATTGACACTATGAAGAAATTGCATCAACTAATGGGCAAAATAATCAGCTAGCATCATAATGACAAGATCAAATTCACACATAACAATATTAACCTTAAAGGTAAACAGGCTAAATGCCCCAATTAAAAGGCACAGACTGGCAAGTTGGATAAAGAGTCAAGACCCATCAGTGTGCTGTATTCATACATCAGTGTGCTGCATTCAGTTTGCAAAGACACACATAGGCTCAAAATAAAGGAATGGAGGGATATTTACCAAGCAAATGGAAAGAAAAACAGAAAAGCAGGGGTTGCAATCCTAGTCTCTGATAAAACAGACTTTAAATCATCAAAGATCAAAAAACACAAAGAAGGGTATTACATAATGGTAAGGGGATCAATGCCACAAGAAGAGCTAACTATCCTAAATATATATGCACTCAATAGAGGAACACCCAGATTCATAAAGCAAGTTTTTAGAGATGTAAAAAGAGACTTAGACTCCCACACAATAATAGTGGGAGACTTTAACACCTCACTATCAATATTAGATCAGTGAGACAGAAAATTAACAAGGATATTCAGGACTTGAACTCAGCTCTGGATCAAGTGGACCTAATAGACATCTATAGAATGCTCTACCCCAAAACAGCAGAATATACATTCTTCTCAGCACCACATCACACTTGCTTTAAAATTGACCACATAATTGGAAGTAAAACACTTCTCAGCAAATGCAAAGAATGAAAAATAACAAACAGTCTCTCAGACCACATTGTAATCAAATTAGAACTCAGGATTAAGAAACTCAGTCAACACTTCACTTCTACATGGAAACTGAACAACTGCTCCTGAATGACTACTGGGTAAATAACGAAATTAAGGCAGAAATAAATTAGTTTTTTGAAACCAATGAGAACAAAGACACAACATACCAGAATCTCTGGGACAGCCAAAGCAGTGTCTAGAGGGAAATTTATAGCACTAAATGCCCATAGGAGAAAGTGGGAAAGATTTAAAATCGAGAAGCAAAAGGAGAAAAGAAAATGCCCCAACACATTCAGAAGCTAGTGGAAAACAAGAAATAACCAAAATTAGGGTAGAACTACAGGAGATAGGGAAATGAAAAACCCTTAAAAAATCAGTTAATCCAGGAGGTAATTTTTTGAAAAGATTAACAAAATAGATAGACCACCAGCAAGACTAATAAAGAAGAAAAGAGAGAAGAATCAAATAGACACAATACAGAATGATAAAGAGGACATCACCACTGATCCTACAGAAATACAAACTACTATCAGAGAATACTATAAACACCACTATGCAAATAAACTAGAAAATCTAGAAGAAATGGACAAATTCCTGGACACATACACCCTCCCAAGACTAAACCAGGAAGAAGCTGAATCCCTGAATAGACCAATAACAAGTTCTGAAATTGAGGCAGTAATTAATAGACTATCAACCAAAAAAAAAACCCAGGACCAGATGGATTCATAGCTAAATTCTACCAGAGGTACAAAGAAGAGCTGGTGCCATTCCTTCCAAAACTATTCCAAACAATAGAAAAAAAGGTACTCCTCCCTAACTCATTTTATGAGGCCAGCATCATCCTGACACCAAAACCTGGCAGAGACACAATAAAAAAGAAAATTTCAGGCCAATATCCCTGATGAACATCAATGCAAAAATCCTCAATAAAATACTGGGAAACCGAATTCAACAGCACATCAAAAAACTTATTCTCCACCATCAAGTTGGCTTCATCCCTGAGATGCAAGGTTGGTTCAACATATTCAAATCAATAAACATAATCCATCACATAAACAGAAACAATGACAAAAACTACATGATTATCTCAATTGATACAGAAAAGGCCTTTGATAAAATTCAACACCACTTCATGCTAAAAAAAATCTCAATAAACTAGGCATTGATGAAGCGTATCTCAAAATAATAAGAGCTATTTATGACAAACCCACAGGCAATATCATACTGAATAGACAAAAGGTAGAAGCCTTCCCTTTGAAAACCGGCACAAGACAAGGATGCCATCTCTCACCACTCCTATTCAATATAGTATTGGAAGTTCTGGCCAGGACAATCGGGCAAGATAAAGAAATAAAGGTATTCAAATAGGAAAAAAGGAGGTCAAATTGTCTCTGTTTGCAGATGTCATGATTGTATATTTAGAAAACCTCATCATCTCAGCCCAAAATCTCCTTAAGCTGATAAGCAACTTCAGCAAAGTCTCAGGATACAAAATTGATGTGAAAAATCACAAGCATTCCTATACACCAACAACAGAAAGCCAAATCGTGAGTGAACTCCCATTCACAATTGCTACAAAGAGAATAAAATGCCTAGGAATGCAACTTAGAAGGGACGTGAAGAACCTCTTCAAGGAGAACTACAAACCACCACTCAAGGAAATAAGAGAGGACATAAATAAATGGAAAAACATTCCATGCTCATGGATAGGAAGAATCAATATTGTGAAAATGGCCATACTGCCCAAAGTAATTTATAGATTCAATGCTATCCTCCTCAAGCTACCATTAACTTTCTTCACAGAATTAGAAAAAAACTACTTCAAATTTCGTATGGAACCAAAAAGAGCCCATATAGCCAAGACAATTCTAAGCAAAAAGAAGAAAGCTGGAGGCATCATGGTACCTGATTTCAAACTATACTATAAGGCTACAGTAACCAAAACAGCATGGTACTGGTACCAATACAGATATATAAACCAATGGAACAGAACAGAAGCCTCAGAAATAACACCACACATCTACAACCATCTGACTTTTTGACAAACCTGACAAAAACAAGCAACAGGGAAAGGATTCCCTATAATAATAAATAAATGATGTTGGGACAACTGGCTGGCCATATGCAGAAAACTGAAACTGGACCCCTACCTTCCACCTTATACAAAAATCAACTCAAGATGGATTAAATACTTAAATGTAAGACCTAAAACCATAAAAACCCTAGAAGAAAACCTAGGCTCTGCCACTCAGGACATAGGTATGGGCAAAAATTTCATGACTAAGACACCAAAAGCAATGTCAACAAAAGCCAAAATTGACACATGAGACCTAATTAAACTAAAGAGCTTCTGCACAGCAAAAGAAATTATCATCAGAGTGAACAGGCAACCCACAGAATGGGAGAAAATTTTTGCAAGCTATGCATCTGACAAAGGGCTAATATCCAGAATCTACAAGGAACCTAAACAAATTTAGAAGAAACAAAAAAACCCGTCAAAAAGTGGGTGAAGGATATGAACAGATACTTCCCAAAAGAAGACATGTGTGTGGCCAACAAACATATGAAAAAAAGCTCATCATCACTGGTCATTAGAGAAATGCAAATCAAAACCACAAGATACCATCTCATGCCAGTTAGAATGGCTATCATTAAAAAATCAGGAAACAACAGATGCTGGAGAGGATGTAGAGAAATAGGAATGCTTTTACATTGTTGGTGGGAGTGTAAATTAGTTCAACCATTGTGGAAGATGGTGTGGCAATTCCTCAAGGATCTAGAAACAGAAATACCATTTAATCCAGCAATCTCATTACTGGGTATATATCCAAAGGATTATAAATCATTCTACTATAAAGACACATGCACAATAAAAAATATGTTTATTGTATCAATGTTTACAATAGCAAAGACTTGGAACCAATCCAATGGCCATCAATGATAGACTGA
Organism: Cacajao melanocephalus; assembly: GCA_963573385.1. Lineage (NCBI taxonomy): Eukaryota > Metazoa > Chordata > Mammalia > Primates > Pitheciidae > Cacajao > Cacajao melanocephalus. The sequence continues at coordinate 33,765 of CAUYLG010044943.1, read as the reverse complement.
ATAAAGAAAATGTGGCACATATACACCATGGAATACTATGCAGCCATAAAAAAGGATGAGTTCATGTCCTTTGGAGGCACATGGATTAAGCACACACTATCATTCTCAGCAAACTAACACAGGAGCAGAAAACTAAACACTGCATATTCTCACTCATAAGTGGGAGTTGAACAATGAGGACAAATGGACACAGAGAGGGGAACATCACACAGTCGGGCTTGTTGCGGGGTGGAGGACTAGGGGAGGGATAGCATTAGGAGAATTACCTAATATAGATGATGGGTTGATGGGTGCACCAAACCACCATGGCATGTGTATACCTATGTAGCAAGCCTGCACGTTCTGCACATGTACCCCAGAACTTAAAATATAATAATCATTTTATAAAAACTAAAAAAAGAAAAAATTTATAATGCTTGGCATCTCATTAAAAACTAAGTGTGTAAAGTAGTGTAAAACTATACCCATAATGGGGAGAAAAATCAATCAAAATTGATCCAGATGGTAGAATTAGTACAAAAGGGCATAATAAAACTTGTTATAACTGTTTCTATATGTTCAAAAAGCTAAAAGAAATATTATGCTATGTAAAGTAGAGACAGAAAAGATATAAAAATAGACTCAATTTGAATTTCTAGAGATGAAAACTTCCATCTTTGAGATAAAAAATACACTAAATAAAATTATGGTATTTTAGATATTGTACAAGAAAAGATTAGGAAACTTGAAGACATAGCAGTAGAAATGATTCAAAATAAAACACAGAAATACAATAAGATTTAAAAAATATAAAGAGAGAATTAGTGAGCTGTGGTATGATGAACCCTAACTGCCCTGGTCTCCTCTGACTCTTGGATCTATCTCCTCAATTCAGAGATCACTGGACTCCACCTGGGTTTCCCTCCTTGCACCACATCCTGGAAACTGTCTTTAGGCAATGAGCCAAGGGCAGCTATAGAGTTCACTCACCTCCTTCATTTCGCATCTCTCAGAAATCACTGTTTTTTGCTGTTTAATGTCCAAAGTTGTAAAAAGCATTGTTTCATAAATAAGAAAGTAAAATTTTCTTAAAATTTTTCGTTATTGGCAGGGTGCGGTGGTTCATGCCTGTAATCCCAGCACTTTGGGAGGCCGAGGTGGGCGGATGACAAGGTCAAAAGATCGAGACCATCCTGGCCAACATGGTGAAACCCCATCTCTACTAAAAATACAAAAAATAAAATTAGCTGGGCATGGTAGCGTGTGCCTGTAGTCCCAGCTACTCGGGAGGCTGAGGCAGGAGAATTGCTTGAAACTGGGAGACGGAGGTTTCAGTGAGCCAAGATTGTGCCACTGCACTCGAGCCTGGCACCTGGCGACGGAGCCAGACTCTGTCTCCAAAAAAAAAAAAATTTAGTTATTTTCGGTAGGAGAGTATATCTGGTACTGGTTACTTTACCTTGGCTCAAAGTGGATGTCAGGTATAGTATTTATATATATTTTAATTAGTTTAGGTTTATTAACTATATTTTTCCAATCTTTTATATACTTTATGTTATTTTTATGTGCTTATTCTACCAGTTACTGGGAAAAATATATGCAATTATTTATTTTTCCTTGCTCCAGATTTTGCATTTTACATCTTGAGGCTATGTTATGAAGTGCATACACAGATACAATTTTTATATCTTCCCAGTGGATTGATCCTTTTCTTATTATAAAACATATAACATATGTTTTTATATTGTTTTTGTTATTTTAAAACATATTTCATTTTCTCTGGTAACTCCTCTTGCCTCAAAGCCTACTCTGTCTAAAGATAGTATAGCCATACTACGTTTTTTTGGTTAGTGTTTGCATAGTATAATTTTTTCCATCCTTTTCCTTTCATCCTTTTTGTGGTCTTATATTTAAGGTACATCACTTGTAAGCATCATATAGTTGTTTATTTTCATCATAGTTATTGAAAAGCAATATGAATATTTCCATGTTCCTGCATGGCAAGAGCTTTCAGAACAAAGAAAATTGGCATGCTATAACAATGGAGCATTTCTCTTTTCCTCAGACACATTTGCTCCTCACATTCTAAGGATGATAGATCTGGAGCCACTTTTCTCCTTTGTAATGGAGCTATCTGCTCCTATTCAAAGGATAAATAAACTTATCTTACCCAGAGCCAAATACTTGCCCTTCAGAGTAGAGATTTTTTCCTTTGTCTTTGGCTTTAGTATTTCATGTGTCTCAAATGAAAGCTTGAAATGTTTACCAGGTCTCCTCCTTGGTGGTCTTCAAGTCTCCCTAGCACTTTAAGAGTGCTGAAATGCTCTTTTTAAACTTTCTGATCTCATTGCCACTTTTTGGTTAGGTTTCTCAGCCCCTGGGCTGCTGATTATATATCACAAATGCCTTGAGAGAGATTGGCATTGAATATCATGTTCACTTATTTGATCTCTTCTCTCCAGGATCTCCTCTCCTTGTGTCCTCAATGCCTTGGTAGCTTTGAACTTCTGTTTGTCTCCTCAGCCACATGAGACTGCTTAAAGCTCTGCTTGGCTTTATAGTATCTTAGCTCCTGTCTGATACTTGTCTTTTCAGTCTGAGCTGCTGTATATGATTCAGTGAATACACCAACGGAAAAGCAATCATGAATGGAGGGCACTTTTCAATTCATTTCTCTTCTTTTTGGAATTGTGGCTCATACGTCCTGGCTGCTTTGGTAGATCTTCAATAATTGTAAAAACTTTTCTTCAGCTGGGTGCTGTGGCTCATGCCTGTAATTCCAACACTTTGGGAGGCTATGGGTGGATCCCTTGAGATCAGGAGTTCGAGACCATCCTGGCCAACATGGTGAAACGCCATCTCTACCAAAAATACAAAAATTATCTGGGCATGGTAGTGCGTGCGCCTGCAGTCCCAGCTACTTGGGAGGCTCAGGCAGGAGAATTACTTGAACTCGGAAAGTGGAGGTTGCAGTGAGCCAAGATCACCACTACACTCCAGCCAAAAAAAATTATTAGCAGGAGAATCTGTCTGATTCAAGCCAGTTTATTACAGACAAGAAATGAAATCTTGTAACCTGCTTTTATGAAGGAGTTTGTGACTTTGTGTTAGACCTGGAGATTAAGGAGAAAAAGAATCAAATAAACATGAGGGAGAAGAGTTAGGAAAAGATTAAGTTGCTTGACATCCGAGAGGCTTGGTATTGCTGTAGTCCACCTTTTTCCTCAGATTAGTAATTACATTTTGGCCTTGCTCCTGGGTTGGAAGGAACCTGGAAGCTGTTTTCAGATATCAGAAGGACACTACTGTGGCTTTGGCAATAATGGGAAAGGGTTCAGGGGAACAGGAGCGGATGGTACACATAGAAACTGAAAGGAAACAAATTTTGGCTTGATAAATAGGAAGTATTTTTAACAAAGATGGGTTAGAGTCAGGATCAATATGAAATAATACATTTCTTATTCATAGGCATTCAAAGATTGGCTACCTGGGGTGAAGCCAATTGGCCAATACTTGAAGCCAATTGACCAATAGCTCCATTCAGAATTCAGACAGCAATTGTAAGGGTCCCATACCTGAGAGAACATGAGAGGTCTTAAGGCCAGGCTCTCAAATGCCAAGTGCGGGGCAAAACAGCACTGAGCTTTGAATCAGAGAGACTTAGATTTTGATTTTGGCTCTACCTTGGGCAAGTAGCCTAACTTTTCTGAGCCTTAAACAGAGGAGATTAGAATATTGAATGTGGGATGGACTAGATGGCCTAGTACATACTTGATTATAGTAGGTTAGGAGCTCAATAAATATTTTCCTTTCTTTTCCTTTTTAAGAGACAGAGTCTTTCTTTGTCACCCAGGCTGGAGTGCAGTGGCACAATCATAGCTCACTGCAGCCTTGAATTCCTGGGCTCAAGTAATTTTCCCATCTCAGCCTTCCAAAGTGCTGGGATTATAGGCATCAGCCACCATGCCTGGCAAATAAATGTTGAGCAAGCATGATCTACAGAGTCCCATCTAATGCCAGGATTCCATTATTTTATAAGTGAGGAAGTCAATATGGTGTGGTGGTGTGATATAAAGCACACAGGGTTGGGATGCTATGTTTCCAGAGTAGATTAGGAGGAGGAACAGGGAATACCATCTTTTCCATTCCCTCCTCACAATCCCGTGCTTCAGCCAACTTTACAGGTCCTTGTTAAACTTACATGTTAAGCTGAGCTCCAACACAGAACATAAGAGCCTGGAAGAAGTGGGGATGAATGGAGACAATAAGAGCTTTTTCCATAGTTGTGGGTCTCTCTGTTTCATGCCCTCTAAGGGGCTGCAGATGTGGTTTTGCAGAGCCTGGCATCTTGCCCTCCTGAGGCAGTCCCAACCTGCCCTGGGAAAGGTGCCAGCTAGGAGGTCATGTTCTGGCCGGTCCTCGCCTCCCTCCTCTCTGCGGCATTTCCTCAGCCCGGGTTGGTGCTGCCTCTCCCTCCATCACTGCAGACTGAAACAGACTAATCAGTTCCCCTTGCCTGGGGAGCTCAAGGCGGGCACCCTTCCCCCATTCCCATCCCCAAGCAGTGCTAAGAGTACTGCTCCCACCAGCCGAATCCTGCAAATGGTGCTACTAAATATTTCATTCTGGCTTAACAACTCAATCTGCCTGCCATTATCCTGAGGGCCCCCGCAGCCCCCAGCCCCTTTCTGATTAACAAAGTAGCCAGCCGGGAAGATCTGCTGAAGCCATCGTTGAAGGCTGTGTTAGCTGCTGCTCAGGGCGGGCTTGGGCAGAGGCGCAGCATTAAGCAGGAAGCATCGATTGCAGCATTAGCTGGCTTTTTACATTCCCAGGCAGACAATGCAAGTACCTTCAATTATCTTCAAAGCAACTGAAGGGAAGGAAATTGGTCTTAGATGTGGTAAATAGACTCCACAAAGTTCATTGAAGCATGCAAAGATGTGCACACCGGGGACAGAGAGGCCTATCTGCCAATCCCGCTCCATGGCTGTTCAGAATTCAGACAGCCATTGCAGGGGGGTCCCATGCCTAAGAGAACATGAGGGGTCTCAAGGCCAGGCTCTCAAATGCAAAGTGCAGTGCAAAACAGCACTAAGCTTGGAATCAGAGAGACTTAGATTTTGATTTTGGCTCTACTGATGTGTGACCTTGGGCAAGTAGCCTAACCTCTCTCAGCCTCATTTTCCTTATTAGTGATATGGGACTAGTAACATCTACCTTAGAAAGGAGCAATCCTGATTTCAGGCCTCTGTCCTCTTAGATTGGACCCTCCTTTATGTCCTCAAGCATCTTGTGCTGATCTCCATCCCAGGGTATAGCACACTGTTGTGATTGTTGGTTTTCACATCTGTTCTTCCTATTAGATTAGCAGTTGTTCATTTCTTTTCTTAGGGAGAGGCCATGGCCCCGTAAAGGAGCCAGTGAAAGCCATGGACCCTCTCCCTGTAAACAAGCACATAAAGATATAATGTGCCTATAGTTTCCAGGAACTCCTAGGAGCTAGGCTAGAATCCCTGTGGCAGCATTCACGCAGTGCATGGCACATACGTCGCAATCAGAATATGCCTGTTGCTGCTTGCATAACCTCAAAGATGCTTTCTTGCTCTATAATTTTGGAATTCAATTCTATTCCAAAAGAATTTGGTGAGCACTTACTGTGTCGAAGGTCCTTGATTGGGTCCTGTGGAGAATATGAGAACATGGGTCCTGCCCACGTGATGGAGGATGAGACACAGACATATGTTGGACGTGTTTGTCAGTGACTCAAGGGGCTAAGATTCAGCCATTTGAAAGCTCCCTTAACTGAAACAACTCTGGGAAAGGGTTTTATCACTTTCCCTTCCAGCCCTGACCTTGGAGATCCTAGAGGGTAGGCTGTTGGGACTGATTGTGGGAGAAGAGGCAAGAGTGTGTTTGGGATAGAGGTGTGTGGTAGGTATGGTAGATGGGGAAGAGTATAGTGTGATGAGAAGGCCATTAAGCACGTGTGGGCCAGAAGCACTGGAACGACCCTTGGTGCTGGGGCAGACAGTTGAGGGCCCAGCAGCCAGCACCTGCTTGCTTTTGTCCAGTACCCCTTGCTGAGTTAATCTATTCAGCAAGGACATCATTATGCACAGGCAATTTGCATAACTCTGCCAAGCCTCTGATTGCAGGGAGCACAAGTGCCTGTTGGGGAAAGCTGCCAAGAGAGCATCCCTTTGTCCTTTTCAGACCGGGGAGGGGTGTGGCCTAGGTGGATGGGCTCAAAATCTGGGATCTAGGAGAGCTGGCCAGGCCCCTTAAAGCCAGCCCTCCCAGGTGGAATCTACGAGCGTGAATTGGGACTCCCAGAGTCTTGTTTCAGGGGACTTAGCCTATTCCCACCCTATAGCCTGTTCCATCTTCTCTGCACTTAATGACTTAATTTTAAAAAGATAAAACCCCTTGCCAATATTTTTAAGGAGTTAAATAAGTACCAGTGATGGCCCCTGTTGGGGCTGTTTGGATTTGAAAAGAAAATACTGAGATGTAAAGATATCAATATTTAATTGTCTCTTGAAGCTTGCATTTTCAAGCAAGCAGCAGGGAGCTGAGAGTCCCTTTTAAATGTGTGTGTGCGTGTGTGTGTGCTTGTGCATATGCACTCACATACACATGTGCCTATTCGTGCATGCATGTGTGTTTAATAGAGGTTAAAGCTTCAGGAGCTTTGTGTATGGTCACTGCTCTTTCCCTATTTAATTTGGCTCCCTACCACCTCCAGAGATAATAACAGAGGATGAATTCTGCTTGATTAATTCAACAAACAGGTACAGAACACCTGTGTGGATCCTCCTCGCCCTTAAGGCATTTGTGGTCCGGTAGGATGTTATGTTCTTTACACAAATTGCCATGCTACCCATTAGACAGACTGGAATAAATTCTACAAAGGTAGGAGTTTGTGGAACTGCTTCATAGAGTGGCTATTATGCCCTCAGAAGCTGGGTTGCTGGAGGGGCTTGCCCAGCCAGAGCCCATCTCTCCCATGTGCCTCGCGTAGTTCCTGGAACACGACAGATGCTCAATAAATCTGTGTTGAATGATTGTTGGACTTCTTAAGCATTCCCTCTAGCTTTGTGGTCATTTCTGCCCATACTTTCTCCTCCAAATGCTTGGCAGTTTCCCAGGAAAAGATACATACATTCCAGAGGAAGAAAACAGACCCAACGTAGTTAATGGGACCCTGAGAATGGCTGAAAGTCAGGGCTGCAAGGGACTGAGCCCAGAGAGGAGTCATTTGGCCTGCTTCACACGGCACTATTCATGGCATCTGGGTTAGACCCTGGGAGGAGGCTCTTGGTCTCTTGATGAGGGGAGTTTGTAAAATGCCCATCCTGGGAACCTTTCAGGGAAAGAGATAAATGAGATGAACAGGGGCAAGGACAAGAGGACCTTCTCATTTCCTTCCAATATGAGGCCATCCTCTAAGTCCTCGTCTTAGTCTGTTTGTGCTGCTGTAACAAAATATCACTGACTGGGTAATTTATACATAATAGAAATTTATTTCTCACAGTTCCAGAGGCTGGAAAATTCAAATTCAAAGCACTGGTAGGTCTGGTGTCTAGTGAGGACCCCATCTCCCTGCTTCTAAGATGACAGCCTGTGGCTGCATCCTCCAGAGGGGACAAACACTATGTCCTCATATGACAAAAGGAATGGAAAAGGGGTGAATCCACTCCCTCCAGCCCTTTTATAAGTAAGGGCTCTCATATCATCCATGAATGCTCTGCCCTCATGACTTAATCACCTCCTAAAGGCCCCACCTCTTGATACTGTCACATTGGTGATTAAGTTTCAACACATAAATTTGGGTGGACATTCAGATCATAGGCACTGGGGGCACCTCAGCTTTTAGGCACTGGAAAAAGCATTGGATAGGGGCCTTCCAATTGGATAGGATATGCATGTGGTATCAGTGGGGAATAAAGTGACGTGAGTAATAAAAACAGAAAAACTCAACAATTGGCCAATTGTTATAACTTTACTGAGTTGGGTCGCTGATCAGTTTTTTTCCCCTTGGAGGATTCCAGAGACCCCAGGGAGATGCCAGGCAGGCCTCACTTAGAAGGAAAGAGTATGGTACCACCCTGTACCTGAGTGTGGATTGCAAATATGAGGTAATATAAAGTAAAATGCAATCTGGATTCACCCTTCCCTCACCTTCTGGGCAGACATCTCCTCTCATGCCCAGAAGAAGGAAGCAACTAGAGTTCTGGAGAAAGCAAGAGGCTCTCAGAGAATCTCTGACTCCTTTAGCTGGAAGGATTGAGAATTGCCCATCCTCAGGGAGCACCACAATGTAATATGAGGAGAGCAAACCCTGCAGCTGGGCTCCAAAAGGCTGTAATAACATAGGGCTGAACAGGGCTCCTTGGATTTGGGCCGTGTGGAAGCCCTGGGTGTAGGGTTGAAGGAGTGGCTAAGAAGCCATTAAGACCATCCATGGGTTTTAGGCAAGTCAGTACCCAGACTGTTCCTGTCTCTAACAACCAAGATTTTACAACTTTCCTCAATGGCTTTGATGCTTCATCTTGCAGTGACTCCTGCTTAAAGAAAACCTATTGCTTTAATAAATAAAAGACTCTGGTTCAATCTGCACATGAATGGGGAGTTGTCACTCAGTATCTTTATGTCAGTGGTTCTCAATTCTCGATCTCTAGTGGGTCACAAACCTACAGAATTTGTTAAAAGCTATGGGCCCTCTTCTACTTCAAAGTGAGTGCACATACATACATAGACGTACAATGTGGCATATAACTTCAGGGTATTTATGGACTCATGGAACCCACCAATAGATCTCATTAATACTATACCTCCTTCAGAATAACGTTTTTGAGCTTTTGGGGCAAAATAATGATGTTGAATAGCATTTTGCAGTTTGCAAATTACTTTCATAGTGCTTTGTGTTAATTAATCTTCATAATAACCCTGTTAGGGTAGGAATTATTATATTATTGTCTTTATTTACAGATAAAGAAAACAAGCCTCAAAGGGATTATATCAGTTTCCCACAGTTAGTAAGAGAATAAGTAAACATTAGAATCAGGCCTTCTGCTTGCATTCCCATGAACTTTCACCTGGCCACACTTGTGCCTTCTCTTTGAGTTTTTTCTTTTATTTTTTTGAGACAGAGTCTCACTCTGTTGCCCAGGTTGGAGTGCCGTGGCAGGATCTTGACTCACTGTAACCTCCACCTCCCAGCTTCAAGTGGTTCTCCTGCCTCAGCCTACCCAGTAGCTGGGATTACAGGCATGCACCACCAAGCCTAGCTAATTTTTTGTATTTTTAGTAGAGATAGGGTTTCACCATGTTGGCCAGGCTGGTCTAGAACTCCTGACCTCAGGTGATCCACCTGTCTTGGCCTCTCAAAATGCTGGGATTGCAGGAGTGAGCCACCACACCCGGCCCCTTTGAGTTTTTAATAATAATGCTTCATGTGACTCTTAGATCTATTCTTGTTTTGTGAATGCATGATGGTTTGGGATCTGGAGTTCTGGCTCTGAGAATGGCCAGAGACTCCTTGGGACAGGAGAGGGGCCCAGGAGAGAGAATGATCTTCAGGAGTCAAGGCTGTTTCCTGAGTTAGTGATTCTGGCTGATATCCCTCAAGCACATCTGTGACTCCTCCTGATGTTAGGGAGAAGTATGAAAGTCCTAGGATTCTAGGACTGGAGGCGACCCATAAGTGACTTAGTCAATTCTACTTCCTAGACCTCCAAATCCATAGGGAGAAAAGCGTCTCTTCCATCTCCACACCTGCTGCATCTGAATGGCAAGTGTAGCTATACCCTTAAAGGACTTTTTAAAGCTTTCTTTGAAAATAAACAGTTCTCCTTGCCTGAATTTCTTAAACCTGTGGCTTGGCAGACAGTGGTGACATTAGAACAATTTTCTCTTTAATTCCTTTCCATAGATTTCCAAGGGAATTTTTATATTAATAATATCATTTGCTCAATTCAATTCTAATGAATATGGATTAATTTTCTGCATTATAGCTATTGATCTTAGGCCATTGATCTCAGGAAGGGAAAGTTGCGGCTCATAAATCCCTCTGTTCTGACTGAGGGTTCCCTGGGGGCACAGATGGGGAGGTGTAAATAGCAAGAGATGGGAAAGCTTAGAGCAGGTTGGCTCCAGAGGGATGAGGCTGGGGAAATGATTGTGATGGGTGGAGAGGGAGATGAAGACCCTCTTGGTCACATTAGGCTCTGTCTAGATAATCCTACTTACTCCTCACCATCCATGCCCCAGGATCTCCCAGCCCTTTGCTTAGTCTGTGCTTCCCTTCCTATGCCTACAGCCCTTCCTCTTCCTCTCTGACTTGTTAAACCTTTGCCTACATTTCCAAACCCAGATCAAATGCCATGCTTTCATGAAGCTTTTTTTGGTTCTCTCCCCTATCTATTGCTAATTGGAATTTCTTATTTGTTTTTTACATTCCTATGGTGCTTTATCTCTTACGACCCTTAACACTTTCTGCTATGTCCACATCTTTTTCTTTCTTTTCTTTTTTGAGATGGAGTCTTGCTCTGTTGCCCAGGCTGGAGTTCAGTGATGTGATCTCGGATCACTGCAACCTCCGCCTCCTGGGTTTAAGTGATTCTTGTGCCTCAGCCTCCCAAGTAGCTGGGATTACAGGTGTGCGCCACCACATCCAGCTAATTTTTGTAGTTTTAGTAGACACAGGGTTTCACCATGTTAGCCAGGCTGGTCTCAAATTCCTGACCTCAAATGATCTGCACACCTCAGCTTCCCAAGGTGCTAGAATTACAGGCATGAGCCACTGTGCCCGGCCTATGTCCACACCTTAATCTCTGACCATAAACCTCATGAAGGCAAGCATACTGCCTGTCTCTTTTAATAGTATAAGCCCAACATCTAACACAGACAGACTCATTGAAATACTTGTTTAATGGATGAAGAGTCTGAGATCATAGGGATCAGGAAGTAGACTCTTCCTTCTGTTCCATAATTAACTTTTCTTAAGTTTCACCATTCCCTGTTGAGTAATGAAGTGGTATAGATTAACAGAAAGATTGTCCTATGAGACATTCTCATTCCCATTAGGTTCGCAGTATCAAGTTGCTAATCAAGTTGCTCTCGAGTGAAGAGAGTATAGCCTTATGCTAAAAAGAAAAGGGTCAGAGCAGATTTTGCCCTCTGTCCATTTTGCTCGGTAGTTATTGAAAGGATGCACTGTGTTCACTTATTAATGAGAGCATGCTGTTCTCACTGAGGCCCATCTCTCATGTCTCCTCTTATAAACTTCTTTCTTTCCTACCAGTCTCTCTCTTCTAACCTCCTCTCAGATCAGCCTCTACTCTCCCCTTTCTCAGTCTTCCAACTCCTTGGCCAGGTTTCTCCATTCCACTACTGGTAACTTACAAAATGCAATGGTGGTAGTGGTGGTCGTGATGATGGGGATGGAGGGTGTCTTCTCTGGTGGCAAAAAGGTACAAACTTTGTCCTCAGAGTGACACTGACAGGGTAAGGAGAGGAAGAAAGAGTTGCAAAGCTTTTGGGACATATTTTCCTTAATAGGAATGTTAGAATGGGAGGGGAAATTTTGGGCTGGAAGAACATTCCAATATAGCTTCCAGATGTAGCTCCTGAAGTACTGCTGTTTTCATAAGAATCTTCAGCTTAAAAATATTTGTGGAAGTTTATCCTTTCAGCAGCAGAAAGTCAAACTCTTGGTGAACCATTCAAGGCCTGGCCCAACCTATGTCTCCAGCTCCATCCCTTGTTACTCAACTTTGGTCTAAAGAGATGGTCCTGTCATGACTCCTAGAAGAGCTAGGTCACAGAGAAGCAGACACCACAGGGTGTATGCAGAGCTGCAGGCAGTTCCAATATTGCTGGAGCATCACATGTGAGATGGGGACTGCTGTACTCAGACTTGGGTAAGATCTTGTAGAGAAGGAAGTATGAAGGCCACATTCAAAGGTAAGGCTTCCACCTTTGTCTCACTGCCTCATCATATAGTTCCCATTTATAAGACATATTAGCCAGGGTCTAATCGGAGACAGAAACCATACCAGGTATCGTGATCATTTTAAATGCAGGGAATTCTTACAAAGGTCTTTTAAATAGCCAAGAATTGCTAACTAACTGAAAAGGCAAAAGAGAACATAGGGTATCATGGACTTAGCAACTTCAGGAAGCAGCTACCATCCCAATAACTGGGGGCTGCACAGAGCTGAGACTTAAACCTCTGAGAAGGGGGAACTGCTTGGCTGGAGCTAACGTCTCTGAGCTTGCAGAAGGGGACCCATGGAGCTGAGACTCAATCCTTCTAAGGAAGGGGTCTACAACTCATGTCTCTGAGGAGGCACAGAGAGGCCAGGTTGGGAAAACTTTAAACTGTATTCAACTGCTGCTATGAAACAAATGGCCATCACTGGGTAAATAAGTCTGACAGAAACAAGACTCCAGCAGGAAGGACCAAATTCCTTACTCCTCTTCCAGGTCTTCAGTCTTCCTCCAGCAGCCTCAATTGACAGAGCCTCAATTGATAGGGACCAGTAGCCGAGCAGAAGCCCAGCATCACAAAGCAGAATTTAGGAGGATGGGTTCAAATTGAAAAGACAATTGTGTGGCAGGTTACCCCTTGGATACTCAATATTTATACAGTCCTTTCTTTGAACTTCTTACAACCATTAAAACCACCTCGTTCTTTCACCTAACAAGATACAAACTTCTTTTGTACAAAGAAAGAGATTCTTACACTTTCCTTCAAAACGAGGATTGCAAAGTTTCAATAGCCATTGCATTCATTTTTGGGAGACAGTCACACTATCTACTACTAGGTCACATTAATTCTGTCCTCAAAGGTAGGCACAGTTCCATCATCTGAATATTTTTTTCCTTCAAGAGTAAATTGCAAAGTTGATCTCCAACAACGTGTGTGGCATAACATAGTAAGAGAAGAAAGGCAGAAAATAAAATAATACATACACACAGAAAGAAGAAAATATGTATAAAGGCTACAGTCCTTGTTGATATAACTGGTCTTAAAGAGTATGAGAGTGTGTGTGTGTGTGTGTCTGCCTATCTATGTCTGTGCAAGCTTCCTTTTTCCACTACCTGTTTTGTGTTTTCATTGTCCTCAGGCAGGACATCAGTTGGTCTATATTTCAGTATTTCTTATTTTGTGGGATAACTCAAACCTTTATTCCAAAAGAGTCTGAATCCTTAGAGATCTTGTGTATTTTTGTTTGTTGTGATTTCCATTAACTTTTACTATTGGGCATGGAAGTAGTGTGGGATGCCCCAGAGAATTCCCTGGAGTGCGGGTATAGTCATTCCTGCAACCAGCTCTTGATCATTCACTTCAACTAGTAATCCCCTTTTATCTGTTGATTCCGTGGCACAGGAACCCAAAATGGCCAGAGAGGAGTCTCAACTTCTGATTCAATGGAATCATGATTACTTCTCCTAGTGGGGGCTTTTCTCCTCAGGGTCCAAGATCTCCAAACTAATAGAGCTCAAAGTTGCAGTGGCAGGAAGCAAAAATTCTGTGTTATTGAGTGTAATGGTGATGGGAGCCACTTCCACTCTACCCTTTGATTCTAAGATCTATGTATTCTAGCTATGAGAAAGGTAGCACCATATATTCGTCCTTGATTCAAAGTGTATACTCTATTCTGTATGGCAGAACACCATTATTCCAGAGGTCCAGCTCCTAATTGGAAGAACCACAACTGAGACTTAAGTATCTCATTTCACCATTCTTTTAGGCCAGTTGTTTCTGGGTGATGAGGTATATAATAAGAGTGAATTCCATAGGCCTGAGCCCCGTGCCACACTTCTTTTGCTGAGAAATGAATTCCTTGATTAGAATCAATGTTGTGAGGAATACCATGATGGTGAATAAGGCATTTTGTAATCCCACGGATAGTGGTGCTAGCAGAAGCATTACAAGCAATGACGGCAAATCTATAACCCAGAGTACATGTCTATCCCATGTCTAATTCTCTGCCCACTTCACAATGGAGGGAGTCCAATGCAGTCAACCTGCTACCAGGTGGTTGGCTGATCCCTCTGGGAAATAGTGCCATATGAGAGACTAGGTGCTGATCTCTGCTTTTGGGAGGTTAGGCATTTGGCAATAGGGATAGGCGAGTTAGCCTCGGAGAGAGAAAGTTCATGTTATTGATCCCATAAATAGCTTCTATCTATGCTATCATGGCACTTTGTACTAGGCCCCCCGATCAAGTACTGAAGTGCCTAGGGAAAAAAGTCTGACTGACATCCAAAGAATGTGTTACATGTTCTCTCTATCTCCCTGCTTATTAAGAGCCTCATCTGCGCTGGATGACCTTTGGTGAGCATTTACATGGCACACAAATATCCTCCTAGCTTCATAGCTGGCACAAGAGTTATGCCCAAATGAAAAGTCACTGCATCTACAAGAACAGCTCTCCCTCAACCTTTGCTTCTAAGACACTGGTAGTTGGTAAAGCCAAGCACAAGCTCAAGCTCAGCAGGTGGCACCCACCCATCTGGCCCTCCTTGGGGAAGTATTTCTTCTTCAGGAGCTCTACTAGCACTGCCTGACTGTATAATTAATTTTCTTGGCACTTAGCTCTGGCTGCCTTGTGTTATTCTTCTTTACTTGAAAATACATGCTTAAGGACAAGTTTAAATTAATCCTCAAGGATGGCACAGTATATACATCTTTACATCAACAGAAGCTTGCTATGTGGCTCTTACTCAGTAAATACCAAGATGCAGGGGAAAGAGTTTGGTATTTAGAGAAAGGAGCCCTAAGTTTGAGGTCTCCTATGCTCCTTCTCCATGTGCCGTTAGACAAAAGACTTCGCATTCATCCCATCACCCCTAAATACAGTCTGCTCAGAAATGTGCTACTGCTTGATGTTTTTTGCCTCCGTGATTCTGCTTATGTTGAACACTCTCTTATTTTTATGGAAGAAGATGCCTTCTTTTTTCTCCTTATAGAAGCTACAAGTCTCATAATGCACAGAATTCCCCTCAAGGTAGAGGCTAGTCACAATCTCTGAAAAGACTCAAAGTGAGAGGTTTGAAAGGCAAGCTCCTATATCTGTAACTTCAGCTGGTCCCAAAGTTGTAATTGATATCTCTCATCTTCCTCTCAATGTCTTTGCCCTCAGTGGGCATTCTGACTCATCTTGGTAGGGCCACCCTGCCTTTCATCTCTGAGGAGTCTAAGCCTTTAGTAGCCTTTGTTAGGCTGTGGTTGCTATAATGTATATTTAGTATTATCTCTGGGCATGAAAGCACCAAGTGATATACCTGCAAACCTCTAGATACCAGATATATTTCTGCCTATTCTTATTGTGTAGCAATAACCCCAACTCCTCATCGAAATCAGGGTATGCTTCCTATCCTGATTGGTAGTTTCCTTAGCCATTATATATATATACGGCCATATTTTTGTGGCCTATTGTTCCATTGTCATGAGTACTCCAAAATAGTTAGATAGTCACAGCTTTCAGTTCAGCAAAATATTTACTGTGTTCCCTGACAAATATATTCTGCCCCCAGGAACCAGGGCCTCTAACCTGGTTTAGTGTAGTGTCGTGGAGCTAAGAAGGACAAATTCCTTATGTGGGTTACAGGAAGTGATGGTGAGAGTGACCATTCCTACTTCTACCCCTCGATTTTGATTTCTGTAAATTCTAGCTCTTGGGGCCAGAGCATTGGCCATGATTTCAGCATATCTAATGCTGGAGAATGTCATTCCATAGAGTTCTGAGCTTAGCTGGCGTCTTAGCTGGAGCTTTAACAGGTCAGTCCACTCTTCGACTGGACTGGCTATTTTGGGGTGATAGAGTACCAGGTTATATCAGTGTATCCCATGGTCATGGTCATGAGCCTATAAGTTCACCTTTTTTTGGGTCCTAAATGGGAGCTTTGATCCAAAGCAACAGTGTATGTGATGTTATGTTTATAGGTTGGACATATGGTAAGCCCTTGGGTGGTAGTGTCAGTGGAGGTATTGTAGGTATTATAGGCAAGGAAAGCAAAATTATCCAGAGTATCAATTCTAGTAAGGAAAAATTGGTGCCTCCTCTAGGGTGTAAGGGTCTGACAACAGAGTATCTCCTAGTGGCTGGCTGGTTTCTGGAAAAGTTGTGCCATATCAACGTTCAGGGCAGGTCTCTAATGCTGCGTGTCAGGCAGTCATCAGTGGAAATGGTTCAGTCAATCACAATGAGAGAGAACCCATGCTTTGGGGTCCATGTGTGGCTTCCATCCTTTTGACCACTGCTACTCTGTTTATGGGATCATTGCATCCACATTGGTTGGCTGAGGAGACGGGCTGGCTGATTCCATAGGACAAATCTATGGTCATTGAGCACTTCTTCAGTAGCAGATGATCTCTGGTGTGTATCAGGAGGTACAAAGGTCTTCATGCTTTATGCCCACTCCCATAGGTCTATTTACTTATCTCTTCACCAGACCTCCTTGCTCCTAAGCTTCCAGTTACATTCCTTCCAGGTTCCTTCCAGCTAAGCCACTTGCCACTCAGGAGTCCATGTATATGCATAGCTCAGGTTTCCTTTCCTTCACCTGTAGTGAATGACAAAGCGTAATGTTCTCTGTCTGCCCATTGGGAATATTTATCACTGGGAAAATTTTCTCTAGTCACTCTTGAGTAAGGCTTTAATTCAACTACAATTTTTTGGCTAATATTAACTTGTTGTACTTTTTACCAACCAGCCTGAGGTCTTTCTTTTCCCTAATTGGTCCTACGAGGTATTAAATGTGATTTAAGGGAGAAGCCTCTTTGAATAGTGGTAGGAGACATGGAAGTCTAGCCCACCTATTAACATACTGTGACATCATTCATTGGAAATATATATTTGGTCTCTGTCCTCAAAGACCTGGCACAGAGCTTCTTAGACCCTTGGAAACTCAGAACTGATAAGAATGTCTTCGTGTATGTTAATGAAATGATGGCGGCTAAAAGCCCTAGATAGCTTCAGGGTGGGAATCAACCATCTGATTAAAGGGTTGGAACTTTCAGCCACATCCCCAAACCTCTAGGGAGGGGAGAGAGGCTGGATATTGAGTTCAATCACCAAAGGCCAATGGTTTGATCCTGGCCTAGTCCTGGACCTCCGCTATTTCTGACCCGGTTTGTAGCTAAGTGGGTCAGAAATACTGGAGGTCCACGACTAGGCCAGTATTCATCATTTTGTTTGGTGAAATGACCAGAAATTAAATCCATGTCTGCATAATGGAACCTCTATGAAAACCCTAAACAACAGGACATGGAGAGTTTCCAAGTGCATCTGAAGAGGACATGAAAGGTCTGTACCCCTTCCCGCTTACCCTGCCCTATGTAATTCTTCATCTGTACCCTTTATAGTATCCTTCAGAATAAACCAGTAATAGTGAGTAAGGTGTTTCTCTGAGTTGTATGAGGCATTACAGCAAATTATCGAACCTTAGGAGCAGGTGGTGGAAACCCCTGATTTGTAGCCGAGTGGGCCAGAAATACTGGAGGTCCAGGACTAGTGACTGGCATTCTGAAGTGTGAACCGTCTTGTGGAACTGAGCCCTCAACCTGTGGGATCTGATGCCAATTCTAAATAGATAGTATCAGAACTGAATTGAATTCTAGGACACCCAGTTAGTGTCCAGAGAGTTGAAGAATTGTTTTTTGGTGTGGAAAAAAAACACAAAACAAAACCACATTTGGTGACAAAAGTGTTATGAGTAGAGAGAAAAGAACTGTGTTTTTTTTTGTTTTGTTTTGTTTTTCTCCTCTAGCAATTCACTTGTGTCTTCTGGACCTGCTCTGGCTCAATCCAAAATGTGCTGTGTCCATTATATGATGAATTTCTGTTGTGCCCACTCAACCTTATAGCTTGGTGGATCTGATAATACCCAGGTCATAATGGACACCTCTGGTTACATAGTTTCTTGATTTCACACGTGTCTCTAGGGCCCAGTAGCATGGCAGGGGTCTCTCAGTTTGTGCTTATAAAAGACTCCACAAAATAACCTTATATGCTATGGATAACTCTCTCTGCCTCTGGTTTATGTGGCCTGAGTGGCATGGCAGCTTGTATCCTTAGCCTAGATATGCTGCAAAGCCTGTTTTTGTTGAAAGCCTTCCAAGCACCTGATAATAGGTCAGAGCAGTCTTCCCAAGTGCAGTTTATATCCCAAATGCATGCCTTTTTTTTTTTTTTTTAAGTGGTAGGAGACATTAGATACAAGAATTTGTCATTTATCTTAGAGACAATGTCTCAGCCTGTCCTAGATCACTAGAGTACTGAAAACTTCACCTATCTGACAGAATTCTCAGTCTTCATGTAATTTTTCTTTTATTTGTTACACTCATTTTTCTTACTAGGCTATCTAGAGCAGTAATATTCAAAGTATGGTCTGTGAGTAAAACTGGCTTATGAACTATCTGTCCCCATTTTTGCAATGAGATAAATGCAGAAATTGAAAGGTAAGCTTTTAGAAAATTTTATAGCAACTTGACATTGTGACACCTAAGTTCATGGTAAGTAGATTTGTCTTATTTAATCAGGTTAGACATATTTTGGCTGTTATTGAACTCACACAAGGAGTTCCGTGTAGTATAAGCTGTGTATTAGTCACATTATAATGTGATATGTTAAGGATAGTTTGTCAACTGTAATCTCTGTGTGTAAAACCATGAATTAATTTCTTTTGTTAAAAGATAGTCTATGTTTAAGTATAATTTTATAAGATAAAGTATTGGGGATGAATAATGAAGAACTGAAGAATAATTTTGAAAATATAGCATTACTCATATGCTCATTGCCATACTGCTTACAATAGCAAAGACATGGAATTAACCTAAGTGCCCATCAATGGTAGATTGGATAAAGAAAATGTGGTACATATACACCATGGACTAGTATGCAGCCATAAAAAAGAATGAAATCATGTCCATTGCAGCAACATGGATGGAGCTGGAGGCCATAATCCTAACTGAGTTAATACAGGAACAGAAAACCAAATATGGCATGTTCTCACTTATAAGTGGGAGCTAAACATTGAGCACCCATGGACATAAGCATGGGAACAGCAGACACTGTGGACTACTAGAGTAGGGAGGGGAGAGAGGGGGTCATGGGCCAAAACACTACTTGTTGGGTGCTGTGCTCACTATGTGAGTGGAATATCCCATAAAAAGCCTGATTGTGTACTCCCATATCTAAAATAAAAGTTGGGAAAAAAATTAAATATAGCATCACTGGTTTCCTTTTGGATAAAAGTTGAAAATGAATACCCTGAGATTGCTCAAAATATTTTAAAATATTTTCTTCCATTTCTGGCTACACACCTCTTTAAGATTAGTTTCTCTACTATGAGTGTCATGTCATTAAAATAAATCATAGAAATGGTTCAGATATACATTATTTCTCGTAAATAGGATTGTCATCAGTTTAATCTAGATAACTTTGTAAGCAAGAAGCAAGCATGCTTAAAGGTATTTAATATGGGGAAAATCAATATTTTCCTCATAACTTTTTGTTTAGTTATAAATAAAAAAATGGAAAAAAGTTTTGGCCAAGCATGGTGACTCATACCTGTAATTCCAGCAATTTGGAAGGCACAGGCTAGAGGATTTCTTGAGCCCAGGAGTTCAAGACCAACCTTGACAACATAGTGAGACTTCATCTCTACAAAAAACAAAAAATTAGCTAGGTGTAGTGGTGCATGCCTGTGGTCCTAGCTATGTTGGAGTCTGAGGTGGGAGGATTGATTGAACCCAGAAAGCTGAGGCTGCAGTGAGCCATGATTGTGCCACTGCAATTCAACCTAGGCAACAGAGTGAGACCCTGTCTCAAAAAAAAAAAAAAAAGAAAAAACCCCCAAAAACTTGTGAATGTAATAGTGATTTTTAGATTAATAATCTAATGTATGCTTTCAGTGAACAGTCTACAGTTTTAAAATTCCTTTTTCCTATAGTTTTCCTGATTATAATTTATTGAAATGTAACATTACATATGTTGAATCTAGTAATTTAAAATCATTTTGTATGTCTTTATTTCATTTTTCTAGTAATTCATTTGTGTTCAAGTTTATAAAAGTGTCAGTCCATAATGAACTGAAGAATAAAACTTAGCTCTTCCAAGAATGTTTGGAAAGCATTCATTTACTGTTTTCTACTTCAATTTACTAAGTACAATCACCAATATAGGGGACTCCTTGATGGTCTGCCGAATGTCAAGATGAACAAGGTCCTTATGAATGACACATGGCAAAGAACTGATGACATAGCTTTTGGGAAAGATTGTGCCTGTATACTGCTGTCCTCACTGTGTAAATGCAGACTTTCAAAATGTTTTCTAATGATGAGAACCAAGAACACACTTGCCAGATTAGCTATATTCCCAGCTGGGTTGATCTAACTCAGTATAGAACACTTGACAAATCAGTTATGATTGAGACTATTATTTGGTTAAGTTTAGGTAGTATGCCATTATCTGTCATAATCAATCAGATTTTCTCAGGGCCAAGATAGATCAATTGAAAATAGACATGATGTGAGTTACTCCTGCACCATATAAATCTTTGATGTTGGTAGTGACACTTACGCAATTCCCTCAGTTGCAACTTTGTTTCTGTTAAGGGGTGTCAGGGGCTTCTACATGATTCTTTTTGCCTACCTTAAAAGCCTTACTTGACAGGCCCGGGAATCAACATATGGGTTCTGCCAGATGCCAAAAATGACCACAGGATGGCTTGATACACTCAGGGGACTTACTGTGGATGGGCTTGGCCCAACCTCCATTTACCATCTGGCTTTCATAAACCTCTACTCTAACCAGAGGATAATGGTTGCATTTTGAGTTCTGTGGTATGAGAGTCAGCTCAAATCCTATATCTAATGGTTCTTGAAAAGTCAAGGTATTTTCTTTTTCTCAGGGCACAGTTATCCTGGCAAATATTCTCATGTCACTGCTACCAGTGGAGGGTGTCCAGTGTCCCAGATTCTTGGCATCTTGAAAAAGAATTGGACAAAATGTACAAAGAAAGCAAAGAAAGAATGAAGTAACAAAAGCAGACATTTATTGAAAACAAAAGGACACTCCTTAGGGTGGGAACAGGCCCCAGCATAGGGGCTCAAGAATCCCTATTTTCTGGGGTTTAAATACCTTCAGGAGGTTTCCCATTGGTTACTTGGTGTATACTCTATGTTAAGGAAGTAGTGATCCACAGTTAGAGGCTAAAGTGAAGTTACAAAGGTTACACCTTATACAAAGCATCTGATTGCTTGTAGAAAGCAACCAATCAGAGGCTAAAATGAAGTTACAAAGTTACACTTTTATGCAAATGAACACTTGGTCCACAGTCCGTCTGATTGGTTGTGGAGGATTTGCAAAGAGAGTAACCTCCAGTCCTATTTTTTTTTTTTTTGAGATAGTCTTGCCTTTTGTTACTTAGGTGTGGAAAGTTGGGGTTTTCCTTTTGATTTAGTTCTAGGAAGTCAGCATGAATTGGCCTTAGGTTCCCTGCCTCCAGACCCTATTCTGTCTCATCGCTTTGGGGAAGGATTGGGTAATAAAATTGTGTCTATTTGTAGTGACATTGCAGGATCTTTCCACAAAGTGACCCAGACTCCATCTATGAGCTCTCGGCCTGCTCTAAATACTGAAACTGGGTGAGGGACTATAAATTTCCATTGTGGCAACTGATGTTGGACTTCTCCTTCTCAGCTCTTGTTTTATTGTTTGTTTGTTTAGTATACAGTCAGCAGGATACTGTAGATAGCTTTCTATTTCTGCATGATCAATTACCTTTACTACAGATACCTGAAGCTCAAGCCCCTCCCATAATACCTCAGGTCTTGCAAACTGTTTTGATAATTACACCCATTTTGCCTCTAATGGTTAAGGCTGCCACCTGTCCTTTACTATGTACAATTCTATGACCCCCAATTGTATCACTTAGGGTTCAATCAGGGAAGCTGAACCCGTGGGAGAGATGAATAGAAATGTATGACAGGGAGTTAGCATGCATGAATAGGCAAGTCTGAAATCTGCTGGGCAGGCTGTCAGGAAGGCAGGCTAGAACTCTCAGGCATGGCTGAAACTGCTGTCTACAGACATAATTTTTTCTTCTCTCAGGGAAGCCTCAACCCTGCTTTAATGGACTTATGACCGATTAAACTAGGCCTGCCTAGGTTACCTCTCACCATTACTTCAAGTCACCCAATTATGAACTTTAAGCACATATACGAAATGCCTTTACACCAACATGTAGATTAGTGTTAGATCAAATAACTGGAGACTTTAGCCTAGCCAAGTTGACATATCAAAAAGACCATCACAGACTACCCCTTGTTAACTTGGCACTCATATACATCTCCTTAAACCACACTTAATCTCCAAATAAAGATAATAACGAGGTTGTACTTCTGCCTAACATGATACAACAGTTCTGGGTACAACTGAAAACACATTAACACTTTCCCTAGAAGAGAATACAAAGCCCTTGGATGATGTTCACTGTTTTTGTCTTGTATCTTAAGTACTGAGATATAAAGCTAACTATTAGTAATATAGCTTATGTTAGATAATAAAGGAATAAGTAAAAATATTTGGTGTGTGTATGTCTATAAATAGTCATAAAAATAAGGAAGAAATGCTCATAACTATGACAAGCCTTGTTTCTTCAACTGTCACCTGGTCATAGGTGGTATGTAATCTACCTTCTTCTACCCATCCCACATTCCTTTTGTCCTCCAAAAGCACCTTTGCTGGTTTTGATTCTTTGCCTGCTGAGGTGACTCAAACCTTCACTCCTGAAGAGTCTCTGCCGTTAACAGTCCTGTCTGAATTGAGTTGTAGTTTTCCATTGACTTTAATCACAGGACATGCGCGTACTAAGAGAGGCCCTAAAGGATCTCCTGTATTCCAGATATACTCTTCCTTATCTCCCTTGTGTAGTGACAACCCACATTCCCCTTGGCAATCAAGATTAATTGCCCAAACTCATACAGTAATTTCCTTCTATTGATTCAGAGACATGAGAAGCCCAAAGTGGCTGGGTGGCAGTAATCCAGTTCAGTGGGATCACTGTTAACGTCTACGGGTGGAAGTATTGTTGTCTTTGGAGGTAAGACCTCTAGACCAGCAGAGCCTAAAGTTGCAGAGATGGGAAGCAAATGTTTTGCTGTGAATCATTAGCAGTAATAGTTAATGAAGCCACTCCCATTTCCACTCTGATCTCTAGATACATGAATGCTGGCTATGGGAGAAACAGCACCATATATTAAATGCTGATTTAGACCATATACAGCCTTCTGGGGGATCTTGTCCTAGTCCTGCAAGATAATGCCAGCTAGCTGGCACTGTAAACCAAGTTTACAATAATCCTCTTTCATTCTTTGAAATCCATCTGTCTTCTGCCTAGCTAAATTAAATGACGGTATGGTGGGAATCACTATTCCTGCATCTTTCAAGTCCTCAATGGTGGCATTGTTGGAGCTTAGAACAAGATACCACAAAATACAGCATCTTGGCAAATGAGAGAATTACAGAAGCAAAAAGGTTACTCTGACTTTCTTTCACCTTACTGCCCTGAAGCATGGTCATAAAGGAATTCTCTGAACTTTCCCACCTGAAAGTAGGTCTTAAGACTCTTATTCTAGAGGGGTCTTACCCTATACCCAGAGACCAAGAAGAATCTGAACAAACAGGCTTTATTAAGTTTCCCCAGTTATTACCACTAGGTCATACCCCCTTTTTGGCCAATTATATGTCTCCACATCTACTTCTTTCATTAGACAGCATAAACATATGCAGTTTTCCCTGGGTCTTTGTGTCTTCATTTCTGAAGTCTCCTGTGTTATGTACAATTTTGTTTAAATAAATTTGCTACGTTTTTTCCCTTGTTCATCTGTCCTTTGTTGTAGGGGTATTACCATGACCCTTGAGATAAGTGAAGAAAAGGTATTGCTTTCTCTCCCCTACAGCATTAATCTCTGCACTTCCTCAGGGAACACTGTATGACTTTTGGTTTACTATTTCTATAGGTAGATGCAGTTCTAGCATCTCCCACTTGACCTTTCCTACCATAATAGCCCTCTCTCCACAGGACAGGCACCCAATGTGGGCATCCTGCTAGTTGCTGAGAATGTCTGTTTCAATTATGCATTCCGGAGCTGGGGAAATAACTACAGAATGGGTTCAAAGCTCCACTGGGCTCCCTGTAAGATAGGGCTGAGCTAATAATTCTATTGATTATCTGGCTTCTATAAGCTCCTACTCTGACTAGTGGACTACAGTGACATTTTAGATCTTCAGGAATTAATGTCAACATAGGCCCAATGTTTAGTAATCCCTAAAAGTTGTGACTATCTCTTTCCCTGATGCAGCTACCTTATTAAATGACTGTAGATCCCTTTGGAGAAGGTTGGGAGCAGGGGGTGGGGATGGGGATGGGGAAGATTAACAGTATAAATATTTGGCAACATAGTAGCATCTTTCCTTAAGGAGACTGGGGCCCCCTTTCATTCAGTGAAACTATAAACTGGCTCAAATCTGAGAATTGACTGAGGGGCCATGACCATCGGTTTTTCTAATTCAAACTAGACTTCTTTTCACCAGACCTAGAATTCTTCTGTTTATATAGGTCACGTAATAATTAGTGGACTACACATCAGTATTTTTCCCCTGGGGACACCATGATTAACTATCAAATGCCACAGGTCTCCAAGAGTCAGGCTATTCTGAGGCCGTTTTGACGCTATTGTCCATTACAGTAACCACGCCCACCAGGCCTTTAGAAAGACCAAGTGCCACCTCCCTTGGGCCCTGCCACTCAGGATCCCATTGTGCCATTAAATTTAGGGATCCCAGTTCAATGGTAGCAGTTCCCACTGTAATTTCTGATCTACTGGTAAGAAAAATCAGTGAACTCTTTAAGGATGTTGTGGCTCCCTTCACGAATTTTATTTCTTACAGTCATGGGGAACAGTGTGTCCTCTGGACCCCCCCCACCCTGATGTGGTTTGTCTATGTCCCCACCCAAATCTCATCTTGAACTGTAACTCCTACAATTCCCATGTGTCATGGGAGTAACCTGGTAGGAGGTAATTGAATCACGGAGGTGGTCTTTCCTGTGCTATTCTCATGATAGTGAATAAGTCTCATGAGATCTGACAGTTTTAAAAATAGGAGTTTCCCTGCACAAGCTCTCTTCTCTTGTCCACCACCATGTGAGATGTGCCTTTCACCTTCCACCCAGGCTGGAGTACAGTAGTGCGACCATGATTGTGAGGCCTCCCCAGAAACGTGGAACTGTAAGTCCAATAAACCTCTTTCTTTTGTTGATCGCTCAGTCTTGCGTATGTCTTTATCAGCAGTGTGAAAACAGACTAATACACCCCTCGTGTGAGTGAACAGGTCTCACATGATAGATTCACTCTAGTATTCCAGTCTTCCTAAGTCTTTGGAAACCTTCTTCTATAGTGTACCAAAGTATTTTGGGCATTTCAGTTTCATCTAGTGGAGGTCATATTTGGATCCCTGTTTCAGCCAACCAACCACTCAACCAACCATAGTATTAAAGCTCTTCTCAGCCCTTGAAGCTGAACTTGCATCCAGAATCGCTGCTTAGTGGGCCCTGTTAAATCAAATTTAGCCTAAAGCTGCCTCCTTACATACTTTAAGTTCAACCTTTAGGTTTCTCTGTACATCATGAACTGTAACCTAAATTGAGTTGTGTACAGACTGTAGTCTACTCTTGTGTCAGTCACCAAGTTTTGGCCAATTAAAGGTGGTCAACTGTTCAAACTGAGCTGTTACTAATCCAGCTATTTCTGTACCTCACTTCCATTTTCTGTACATCATTTTCCTTTTTCTGTTGATAAATCTTCTATCACATGGCTGTGCTGGAGTCTCTGAGCATGCTCCTCTTTGGGAGGCTGACCTATTTGTGAATCGTTCTTTTCTCAATTAAATTTTTAAAAATTTAATTGGGCTAACTTTTTTTTTAACAGCCCATATCAATAAATTCAGCCTGACCCAACTTTATGTTCCTTTCAGTTTGATCCCACACTCTTAGTATTCATTCCCACACGTATTCTCCAGATTTCAATCTGTGTTAATTAAAAAAAAAAAAAAGTCACTTTTTATTTTGAGACAGAGTCTCACTCTGTCACCCAGGCTGGAATATAGTGGTGCGATCACAGCTCATTGCAACCTCAAACTTCTGGGCTCAAAGTGATCCTCCTGCCTCAACGTCTTGAGTAGCTGGGACTACAGGCATGTGCCACCATGCCCAATTAATTTAAAAAGTTTTTATAGAAACAGGGTCTTGCTATGTTGCTCAGCCTGGTCTCAAGCTCCTGGGCTCAAAGGATCCTTCTGCCTCAGCCTCCTAAGTAGCTGAGACTATAAGCATATGCCACCAAACCCAGATATAATGTAGCTGTTTTGAAGTGTAGTGAACCTTCTTGTAGCTCACATTTTGTACATTATCCTTTGAGGCCATTTGAGAGTTGAGTCTAGTTATAGGTCTAGAAGCAAAGAGGATTGCCAGGGGTAGGTCCTGAGAAGAATCAGCAATGCCTTGCAAGGCAACTACTGTAGTGAGACCATTAACATTTCTTCAGGCAAAGGAGGGCAGTCTCCTCAGGCAGGGGTAGGAGAGCTGCTTCTGAAAAGAAGACTCAGCAGAGTTTAGGAGTACAAGGCCCTACGATTCACTGGAATCTGCTCATATCTCCCCATTCGAACTTTCAGGATCTTACTTCTTCCCAATCCATGCCATCACTTTACTGGAAGATGCCATGCAAGGTTGGAAACACAATCTGTGTTGTGATTCAGTCACTTGCAGGACAACATTCTGGGTTTGGATTTTCAGAACTCCCACCCCTGAGGCTACAGAAGATAAAGGTTTCTTTCAGGAAAGAGACAGAAGCTTTCAGAATTTTATTCTAAGCTCAATGGGAACTTTGCAGAGTTTTAGGCAGAGTAGTGACATGTATTGATTTACAAGTAAAGAAAACTTCTTTAGCCTCTTTGTTAATGATGACTCATAGGGACAAATGAAGAGATTATTGCTGTAGTCCTCCCATCAGATGATGACGGTTTGGACCAGAGTGGTAGCAGTAGAGATGAAAGGCAGTGGATCAATGTGAAATATGCTTTGAAGGTATAGTCATAAGGAATTGCTGGCAGACAGGCTAGTGGGGTAACAGAAAGAAAAAAATCAAGGATGTCTTCCAAGCATTTGCCTTGAGCAACTGGTAGATGGTGGTGACATTGATCCACATGGGAAATATGACAGTTACAGGTTTGGGAATGGGAGAAATCAAGAGTTATTATGAGAAATCCTTTTTTAGACATTACTGTGTAGATGTCAAGTAGGCAGTTGAATTTTGCTGTCCATGTATCTATGGCTTCTATTTTTATATAGTCCATATTTAAATTTTGCCAAATTTCCACCAAAATGTCCTTTAGAGCAATTCTTTCTCTGATGTAGGACCCAATCCTGTATCATATAGTGCTTTCAGTTGTGATACCTCTTCAGTCTCTTTAACTGGGAATGATGCTTTAGCATTTTCCTATCTTTTGTGACACTGACAGTTTTGAAGATTTCTGGCAAGTTGTTATGTTGCATAACATGTTCCCTCAGTTTAGATAAGTATGATGGTTTCTCCATGTTAATTTCAGATTAAGCCTTTTTGGCATGAGAACTATATAAATTATGTTGTGTCCTCCTCAGTGCATTATATCAGGAGGCACGTGGTATCAATTTGTCCAGCTCTTGGTCTTATTTGCTTTGATCCCCTTGTTAAGTATTATCCTCCAGGTTTCTCAACTGTAAGATTATCATTTCCTCCTTTACATTTAATTAGTAATCTATGGGGATATACTTTGAGGCTGTAAATATCCTAGTCCTCATACAACTTGCACTCAATGGTTTCAGCATCAATTGATGATACTTGCTTGAATAAATCATTATTTTGGTATTTGCAAAATGGTGACTTTTCAGGTGAAATAATTTCTCCTACATGTATTAGTTGCCATTCTACTGGAAGGAAGAGCTACTACACACCATTGAAATGATATAAGTCTCTCTCACTAGGCTGTGACCTCCCAGAAAGCAGGAGTTGTGTTTTTATTAAACTCTAACACCAATGCTGTGTGCAAAGTTGATGCTCAATAAATATGTACTGAAATGAACAGTACTAAATTTGCCCTCCAAATGGGGAATAAATTAAAAATATTTGCCCTCAAAGGTTTCAGCAAGGCCCAAATGAGATCTTACCCACGAGAGAATTTTGCAACCTATAACAAGCTTTGTAGATGTGTGCTGGGATCCTTGTTAGGGGCTCAAGCCCTGCCCATCTCAAGGCCACTGTGGCAGACCCATGACTCCCTAGCCCAGTAGGAGGAGGGAAGTCAGTGGGAGTGAATATGAAAATCAATGTCTAAGAAAATGGAGACGGCCGCAAGATCTCTCTGGAGTCTTTACCCTCTTTCTCTTCCCTTTGACTTCTTCAAGGAAGGGCTGGGTGGGTGCTCAGCTTTGTTGATTCCATTTCCCCTCACTCTCCCTCCCCTCTCTGCCACACTACTCTGCCTGTCTCTCCCACTCTCTCTCCTCTAGAAAAGCAGAAACTTTCCTGCAGCTGTCAGGCTTCTTTCCCTGAAGAATATCTCTAATCGCCCCGCCTGATTGGGTCTCGTTAGCGGGCTGGTGGCATTGATTGTACTCAATCAGCATCCTCCTGCCCAGCTGGGAAAATGTCCCATTTGTTCCCCCATTTTATCTACTCTTCCTTCTACAACTACTTTACAGTTTTTCTGGGATTTAAAAAACCCAAGCCCCCAAATCAGAATTTTATGCTATCCCTGGTTGTGAGACTCTTTATGACTTTGCCCAAAGCTTTTCTGCTTTCTCTATCCCAGGGAATTTCTAGAAGTTTCCTGTGGGATCTCTGGGGACACTCACAGTCTTCTCTCTAACCCTCACTTGTCAAGAACAGCATTTTCTTACCCTCATACCTGACAAAATGTATTTGCGTAAGTTAAATGAACTCATTTGTTTTTCACAACAATCCCTTAGCATAGATATTAGTATCATCACCACCTCATTTAGTGGAGAAGAAAACCGAGGGCCAGGAAAGTAAAGGGGCTTGCCTAGATCATACACCTAGTAGGGAGCAGAGATGGAACTCAAACCCAGGTACTTTTTTCCAAAATATGGCACTATTCTTATACTCTAAGCCCCATACTTGGCCCCCATGGTGGCAGCCTCATCCCATGGCAGAAGGTAGTATTGATTCTGGCAAGGCCAAAAGGCATCAGGCCTCCCTTGCATGCCAGCAGGGGTGCCTATGACTATGGGTGGAGTAGGCAGACTCTTGGGAGTCCTAAAGGACCCTTCCTCCAACTCCAAATCTCTCCGTTGCTGATCCAACACAATGGGGAGGCACATGTTCACCTCATTCCTCTAAATGAAGAGACCTGAAGAAATGTACTCCAAGATTGGTTAGTTTAGCCCAGGTGGAGGGAGAAAAGAAAGAGGAAAAAGTTCAGGTCATGACAGGAGACTCCTCTAGGCAGGGAATACCCAGGTGGGGCACAGAGGAACTTGAGTCCTTCTCTGCCTCTGGTATCTGGTACAGAGCGCAGTGTCACGTGACTAATGAGCGAGAGCATGTTATCTCAAGACCTGGCTTCATGTCCAGTTTTCCTGCCCACTGGCTGCGTCACCTTGGGTACATCACTTGTAGTGTTTGCCTCAACTAAATGTAGTCTGGGGATCAAGGGGGTGGAAGCCAAAACCATCTTAATGCCCCGCAAAAAGATTATATGTAAATGTGAGAAGTATAATAGAAATGAGATTCAGCATGTATACTGTGTACCACGTCAGAATTCTAAGTGTTCTATGGTAATGTGGAAAACTGTAAAATCTCCATCAAGGCTGAAAAGGAAAACTGAGCATTTTGATATGATTCAGCCACTCATGCTTTAATCTAGACGTTTCTATACAGATGGCAAACTGCTTTTTTACCCACGTTCATGCTTGCAGGGCTTTGCCTTATCTGGTTTGCTCCTTTCCTACTTCCCTTTAGTTGTCTGATGTTTAGGTTGTAGCTTCTTTATTGGTCACTATGATTATTTGAACATAATGTCAATACAAATATGTTTCCCCCTCAGCAAATTTCTTTTGGCAGGTAATGTAGGGAGTCTTTCTCTGTCCCCAGGCTGGAGTGCAGTGGTGTGAGCTTGGCTCACGGCAACCTCCACCTCTCAGGTTCAAGCAATTCTCCTGCTTCAGCCTCCTGAGTAGCTGGGATTACAGGTGTCCGCCACCATGCCCGGCTAATTGTTTTTGTATTTTTAGTAGAGATGGGGTTTCACCATGCTGGGCAGGCTGGTCTTGAACTCCTGACCTCAGGTGATCCACCCGCCTCACCCCCCACAAAGTGCTGGGATTAAAGGCATGAGCCACCATGCCTGGCCAGTAAATTCTTGATGCTACCTAAGACTTCAGTATCACAGAAAGTGGAACTTGCTCCTATCTCTCACTGACACCGAGGTTGTTATGAGAATTTAGTGAAATACTGGGTGTGAAAGTATTCTTTAGAATAAAAAGCACTATACAGATTTAAGGGAATTTTTTGTACTTCTATGTACTTTCCTACATGTTGTGTTTCACAATTGCTTACCTTCTCACTTTCACACAACTGTAATTGACTGGAGGGTAGGGAGGTCTATCTTATTAATATCTACATTCCTGATATATTGCATATTGTCTGAGACAGAGCAGGTGCTTAATAAAAATTAGATGGATGGATGATTGGATGAGTGCTTGGGTGAATGGATGGATGAATGAATAAAATGATACTTGAGAATTAGAAGGCAGTGGAGCTGAAAAGGGGTACAAAGTTCATTAACAACAATTACTGTTGTAATTTAATTTACCTCCTTTAGCCTCACTAACACCTGTGAGGTAGGTATTATTATTCCCATTTTACAAATGAGGAATCATCATCTCAGAAAGACTCAGCTTGTAAGTATCAGAGCTGGGATTCAAGCCAGATCCATTTCCAAAGCCCAAGCTCTTTCTACCATACCAGCACGATCTCAGTAGTCTCAAACATTCTATCCCGTTGATTTCTGCTCCCATTAGACCTCAGTGCTCCATCATTAGGTGGTTCCATGGTTTGATGATGTCCAGAGTTGAACTTCACCTGGGGTTCAGGTTGTTTGTGCTCAGAGCTACATGGAAGAAAGGCAGGCGTAAGACCTTGGGGTTCATCATCTTGCCAGGCATCAATGGCTGCAATGCAGTGGGCAGTGGTTTTCCTTAGCTCTTCCTGAATGAGTTCAGTAATCTGAACACCTGTGCAGTTAGATGGGCTCCTTAAAGGGTCAGACCCATTATCTGCTCCCCGTCATAGTATCCATTGCTGGACCTGCATGGATAGCTGGGTCCTAGAGATGCTGAAAGGAGTAAATGTAGCCAGAGGTACTTGATGCTGGCTGGGGACCAAACTTAAGACCTCTTTCATGAAAGCAGAGAAAGACAAAGGACTACAGAAGAGCAGAATTTCCTGCCAACATCCATTTGAGTCTCTGGATACACCTATGTCCTTCCAAATTATGTAAACCAATGTATTTGCTGTTTTGATCATGTTCACTTGAGTTGGGATTCTGTCACTTGCAACCAAAGAACCCTGATTAATAAACTGCCCCTTACTCATTTTCCCACAGAATGCTGTGTTTTGTTCTATTATTTGTGTATATCTTTCTCTCCATTAGACTCTAAGTCCTCAGAAAGTGTAGGCCATGTCTTATTCATTTCCGTGTTCCTTGTGGAACCCCAATACAGAGGGAGCCTACCACATAGATGGTGATCAATAAATGTATTTTAATAATTACAATGTATATGTCTTTTACATTTGGAGATTTGTCTTGATTTCCTGTGGCACATATTAAGCACCTACTATGTGCCTATGCTTGTACTAGGGGGTTCTACAGAGACATCACATTATTTCAACTTTATCTCTCATAGGTTTTTCAAACAGGGACCATTTCATGATCTGCCACTATCATTCCTTCTATCTTCCTTTGCAGAGTACAGAGAGTTCCCCTCAAGCCACTCAGTAGACACATAGTCAGAATATGGTAAAAATACTTTGAACCTTTGTTTTAAAATCTTGTTAAATTTTCTGTTTAAAAATGTTTTGTTCACATAGTGATGGGAGATCTTTTAGAAATCAGTTCTGAGGAGCAGTCTTCCTAAGGCAGTGTGTCTGTATTCAAAGCAGTTTGGAGAAAGAGCTGGTTGCTAAGGGCAACACTAACTTCTAAGGGGGGAATCTTTGCATGTGGATATAAAACCAGTGCCCTGGGACCCTGTAGGAATGGGGTCCTCTCACAGAGGAATGAATAAATGGAAAGTGCCTGGGAAGCCCCAGGGCCATGCTGGTGCCCTCTTGGAGACTGGCAGACTGTTCGAGCCACTTGCATGGGGCATGAGGCCATAACCCAAGCACACAGGTGGCAGCTGTGCCCCCTCCAACAAGATTGCTTGGGAGGCTCATTCTGTGCAGTGGGGCAGTCCAGATTTGAGCTGGGGTGTTGCATCTCTGGTTACTCATTGTTATGGTATTTCACTTATTTATTTTTTAAATCACTATCCAATACAATTAACTGTTTACTCTTGATGTACAGTTTTATAAAATTTTAACACATGTATAGATTTGTGTTACTACCACTATAATCATGATACAGAACAGTTTTGTTATCCCTTGAATTTCCTTGCCCTATCCCTTTATTACAACAACACTTCCTTCCACCCCCACCCCCTGACTACCACCGATCTGTTCTCTGTCACTCTACTTCTGTGTCTTCAGGAATGTGGGAATGAATGGACTCACACAGTGTGTCACTGTTTGAGGCTGGCTTCTTGGGACAATGCCTTTGAGTGTCATCCAAGTTCTTGTGTATATCCATTGTGTGTTCCTTGTTATTGTTGACTAGTACTCCACAGTATTCATGCACAGTCGATCTTCATAGTTCCTGGATTCTATATTTGCAAATTTGCCTACTTGATAAAATTTTAGCCTAAAAATCAATACATATTTACTTCACAGTCAATTGAAGACATGGGCAGAGTGGTGAAAAATTTGACATGCCTGATGCACACATTCCCAGCTGAGGTTGAATAAGTCAACACTTTATCTTCGCGTTTCAGCTCTTAAAAGTGTCCTTTTTGTGGTCTATTTAGTGAAACACTTTTTTTGCACTTTTTTGCTTTTTGTTGGTGACTTCACTCTTTAAAATGGGCCCAACCTGGGAGACTGAGGCAGGAGGAATCTCTTGAGCCTACGAGTTAAAGGCTGTGGTATGCTATGATCACACCTGTGATGAGTCACTGAACTCCAGCCTTGGCATCATAGAGAGACTCCATCTCTAAAAAGAATAAACAGGGGGCCCGAGGGTAGTGCTGAAGCACTGTCTAGTGTTCCTGCCTTGCAGAGAAAATAGGTGTTTTTCTATGTTTTGTTCATCACAAGTTACAGTGCTGTTGGACTTGAGTTCAATGTTTGTGAATCAACAATGCATATTAAATAAGGTGTCTTTAAACTGAAACACACATTTTATTTTATTTTATTGCATTTTAGGTTTTGGGGTACATGTGAAGAACATGCAAGATTGTTGCATAGGTACACACATGGCAGTGTGATTTGCTGCCTTCCTCCCCATCACCTATATCTGGCATTTCTCCCCATGCTATCTCTCCCCAACT
>CAUYLG010044941.1:0-31456 GCA_963573385.1 Cacajao melanocephalus | reverse complement strand
CAGGGAGGGGAGTATCACACACTGCAGTCAGTAGGGCGTGCTAGGGGAGGGATAGCAGGGTGGGGGTGGGGTGGGGAGGGATAATGAAGGGAGAAATACCAGATATGGATGATGGGGGAGATGAAGGCAGCAAACCACCTTGCCATGTATGTACCTATGCAACAATCCTGCATGATCTGCACATGTACCCCAGAACCTAAAGTACAATTAAAAAATAAAAAAGAAAGTCATGATGCAGGGTTTTCAGAGGGAAAATCACTGTAAGAAAAAATTTGAAAATAAGAGAATATCAGGGAAAAAATAAAGATAATTTTCTTCTTTACAGACTATAAAATTTGGGGGATAGGTAATCAAAATGAATGCCTAATATTATGTAATTGGAAAGCCTTGGATCTTTAGTGTGAAATAAATCTCAGCCTTTTATTTTTATGTTTGAATCTAACCTAGGTAGTGACAAGGCTGAGGATAAAATTCCTTTTGTTTTCAGAGAGATGATAGCTAGCATCCAACAAGTAGATTTACTCCCATTGTCTCGTATGATTATTCATATAGGTTTATAAAGTAGATATTATTTAACCTATCTCATAGATGAGTAAAGATAGTGAGAAAATATGTGCTAATTTACCCAAAAGCACATAGCTATTAAATGACAGAACTAGTACCCAAGCACAGGTTCATCTGACCTGAGAGCCTGTGGTTCTTCCATCCTATCACAATCTATAAATTTCTTATTTATCACCCCATGACAGGTGAGTTTATTTCCTCTATTTTGCACGTGTGACTCTTGGATCTCAGAGATTAAGTAAACACTTTAAATGTAAGTGATTGAGTGTTGAGTAGGGCCCATATTTTCTGATTCTTAGTTTCAGGATATTTTGGTCTTGGCTTGCTACAGATTAGATTTAAAAAATAAAGATTGTTAATTCCATTCATATATTTGCAAAGACTAAAGCCAGAAGTCTTTATTTTATTTAATATGGTTTCTATGTATTTGTATTCACATTATTCTAAAATCGTTGTGTTATTTTTTAAATAAAATTACATATTAAGGAAAATGTGTTACACGTTAAGAAAAATGTATTTCTAGATTTTCATCTCTAGAGATTCTGTTTCAATAGTTGTGGATTAGGCCGGGCGTGGTGGCTCACGCCTGTAATCCAAGCACTTTGGAGGCCAAGGCGGGTGGATCACCTGAGGTCGGGAGTTCATGACCAGCCTGACCAACATGGTGAAACCCCGTCTTTAAAAAAAAAATAGTTGTGGATTAGAGCCCAGGAATTTGCATATTTAAGAAACAGGTGCTTCTGTAATATGAGGTCTGCAGATGATGAAGCATTCTTATTTTAATGCTTTATTTATTATAATTTAACAAACAAGTGCTTCTGAAATAAGGTCTTCAGATGACATTTTGGGAAGCACTCTTATTTTAGTGCTTACTTTGTTATAATTTATTGATTTAACTTCATAATTTTAATTCACTTAAAATTCTTATGAAATCAGTCAATTCATATTAAAAGTCCTGCACAATCATGATGGAAAATTAAATTGATAAAATATTTTCCTTACATATGTAGTTAATGTTGCAATGAACAGGAAATCCTGCTTTATTTTTCACAATTGAATAATTACTTTAGTTACATCTCAGGTAGAAGAACTGCTGAATCAAAACGCTTGCAGTTAGACAGGCGTGGTGGCAGACACCTGTAATCCCAGCTATTCGGGAGGCTAAGGCAAGAGAATCGCTTGAAGCCTGGAGGCAGAGGTTGCAGTGAGCCAAGATGGCGCCATTGCATTCCAGCTTGGAAAAGAGCAAAACTCTCTCTCAAAAAAAAAAAAAAAGTGTGGGGCACTATGCTAACTTTTTTGAATTTGGTTTCTCAGGCTGCTAATAATCAAGTTATTCCAGATTTTTTTCATTGTCTGCATTGTATGATCAATGATATTATCTCCATACAAGCAGGCTGCTTATCGGTCCCCAGTGTTATATTTAATTTTGCTGACACAGAGTCATAGGGTCAAATAGGGTCACTGGATGAAGAAATACTTACTCCACAATTAATTCAAAATAAATTTTAAAATACTATGGAACATATGTAAGTGTGATTCCTCTCTACTGAAAATTGAAGCCTTTTTTTGGGTAGTTTAACTCCGAAATTGAGCACAATTGAAAGAAATATGCAAGTTACAATAGATTTAAAATTGAATATGGCTCATAACACCTGAAAGATCTTAAGTAGGCTAACAAGCATTCCACTACTTGTTCATTCATTCACCTAATGGATATTCATTCAACACTCATGACTTTAGGCACCAGACTAGGCAAACAAGACAGCATGGTCCCTTCCTTTATAACATTTACTCTCTAATCAAGATTGGCAACAAACAAATAATTATGAAGTGATAAAAGAAAGTGTAGCATTACGGAATGATTCCTGTTGACCAGTCCAGAAAAATCCTCTTCAATGAAGTGATGAGTCAGGTGATGCCTGGAAAACTGGGGAGTAATTATCCAGGCAGAGAATGAGGGTGTGGTTGGCCTAGAGAACAACTTTAACTTTCTTGAGAGAAGAAAGGATATGCTCTTTTTGAAGGAATGAAAGCATTATATTTGAATGCACTTGAGAGAATGATAAGAGAGAAGCCAGGGGAGAATTGTAGGATTGCATCAAGAAAGGCCATGGTAAGGTAATTGGACTTCATCTGAAAGACAGGGGCAAATGATTTCTAGCAGTGGGGTTAACATTTGCATATTCCCATTCTGGAAAAATAGCCCTCATTGTTATGTGGAGACAGGATCTGAGAAGAGCAGCAGTGGAGGAGGTGACCATTTGCCAGGCTGTGGAATTTATTTACCTGAGGGCAGATGACAACCTGACTTTGGATGTTGGCAATGAGGCCAGAAGGAGGTAGGAGGAGTTGGAACATGCTGAGGGAGTATATTCTGCAAGAGTTGGTGTTTGAATGAATATTAGGGATGAGGTTGATGGAGATGGCAATTATATGATAGTTTTCAAGTACTTTAAAAGTAGATGTTAACTTGCACTCCTTTAGTTATTTAGAAATGTACAAATTATGAATGATTATAGTTACCCTGTTGTACTATCAAATACTAGATGTTATTACTTATTTCTATTTTTTGTACCCATTAGCTATTTCCCCCTCCCTCACAATTCCCCACTCCCCTTCCCAGCCTTTGGTAACCATCATTTTACTCTCTATCTCCAGGATTCCAATTGTTTTTCTTTATAGATTCCATAAATAAGTGAGGACATGTGATGTTTGTCTTTCTGTGCCTTCCCTATTTCACTTAACATAATGATCTCCAGTTCCATCCTGTGCTTTATTCTTCCTGCTTTAGATATATAGTACAAAGTAAGGTACATTTTCTCTCTGTCCCTTCAGTTTCACCTTTGAGGGAAATTAAAGCCTTGGGTGTTGTGTATTAGATTATAATATCTTCTTTAAAAAAGAGTAGAAGTGTCAGAGAAGAAGCTCTGAGGCTCGGAAATCTGGAGGCCTAGGTTGTCTGAGGAGCAAAATGACTCTCACTTTAACAGGGAGGAAGATAGGTGTTAGAAAGACAGCAACAGTTGTCTATTGGTGTCCTTTTCCCATAGGAATTCAGATGGGTGGACTTTGGAGAACTTGGGAGTCTCTGAAAGATAGCCAAAGATATCTAGGCTCAGTTTGGCGCAGAACAATAAACAGATATCATTGGAATAAAAAAACACGTTTATATATTATTTCGATGAATTTTACACCAGCTTTTCAGGCATCAAATAAGCCTCTTGGTTTCTCTGGGATTTTAAAATGGGGAAAGTATCCAAAATAATATCTGTGACTAAGTATTTTGCAACTGGGTGGTAACATATGCTCATGTTTTCAGAGCACTTAATAAGTATGACTTTAAATATTTTTTAAATGTCCAGATATAAAAGTCTTCAGTGCCCACTAAGCACTAGTATAAGACTATATGCCATGATTCAGATCTACTAGTGCTATCACTATCTGCATTTGATAGATGAGCCACCTGCAGCTCAAAGGTGAAACATAACTTGTGCATGGCCATATAATGATATTGGAAGAATAAGAAGTTTAACACCATATCACTAAATAGTGGCTTCTGTAACAATGTTCAGCAGCTAGTGAGACCTAATAATCTAATACCACTTGACCCAGAGAACAAACTTCCAGGCAGAAACTGGACTTCTTTTAACTTTCTGTGAAGCACTGGTCTAAACTACCAGCAAGTTATAGCAAGTATAACTCTCTGTTGTAATTATCGACACAGTTGAGCGTATCTATACAGCCTGCCTCCTATTTTTAAGCCTAAGATTTATCCTCTGTGATATTAAACACAGTTTGCTGGTAAAAGATAATTCAGTTTCCCTCACAAAAAAAGCTTACCTTTATTGTTCAATAAATATTGTGCTTTATTTTCTCCATTTACACTGAGAACGTATGCTTCCCCAGGCATGCAACAATCGAATGCATTATCTTCTCTTTTGCTGCAATGGTTGCCTTTTCCAATTATTTTGTATAGTCTATAAGAGTATGGTTGCCTATAGAGAAAAGGTGGATTTAAAGCTCCAGAATTATGGTGTGTGTGTGTGTGTGTGTGTGTGTGTGTGTGTGTGTGTGTGTTTGTGTAGTGGGGGCTCTTTCTGTCAATATAAACAGTTTGATTTTAAATTATAATACACAATGTATGGGCCCAGGTAAGATACAGTGATTTATCAATGAAGATAAAATCATGAATGTGTAGAGAAAGGATATTCGTATATTGCTTTATTGTCTAATAAATGCATTTGAAGATTGTTCATAGGATCCAGGCACCTTCTTTTCCTCTTCAGGCTTAGGAACCATCTCTTTGTGTTCTTTACTGTTAAATGTGCCATCTCTGACTAATTTCATATTTTCTACCAAGAAAAAATTGTAATGCTATTGTTACTCACAATGTCATAGCTCTTCAAACTACTTGCCTAAAAAACATGGAGCAACTTGCCTATCCAAGTCCCAAATTCCACGTATTTAATGCAGAGTTTATTTATAATGTTGCATCATTCAACCATCATCCAATCTGTTTATCATTCACAATGCCACCTGTGAATACTGGCTTCCATTGACTTTTCAAGAATTGCTACTGTGCCTTGTTGATGTTTACTACACATGCAAGTCACACTGAGAGTATGCAGTATGTGTGAATAATAATTAGCATCCTAGCCATATTAAACATATCATTCATACTAGCATGAACATAGAGAAATCCTTCAATTGTATCTTTTTTGAGCTATTTATTTACTGTTTTCCTATACAGAATGTGGTATTTTTAAATATTTGTCTAATCCCTGCCTTTCACAAACTAACACCAGCCAGGAAGATAGGCAAGAGTTCCCTGGAAGAGTCAGAAGAGTTACCTTATGTGAGCAAGAAATATCTGTTGTGTATTTGACATAACATAAGACTAACCTAGAAGAGCAATCCTCACAGTATTGATTAGATGCAATAGAGAACACTAATAAAAAGAACCAGTTGGCATTGTAGAGAAGGTAAGTGTGGCTATTCCAACAATACTGACAGATATGTGGCTTGGAGTCTACAGAGTGGGTGAGGTGATCACCTTGCATTCCTGTAGCAGAGGATGAACAGGGCAAGGGAATGTTTACCACCACTCCTCTTATCTTTGTCGCTATAAACCAGAGGAAACACTGCAGTCAAAATGCATACTGGTAAGGAAAAACCCTTTACAATACAGGAGTCTTAATCAAATTCAGGGGCTAGAGATTGACAGTTGGGTAGGGACCTGCACATGTAATCAGCAGATGCTTTTGAAATAGGAAGATTTTAGACTACAATTTGGGAAGTGCAATTCTTTTATAGCTTAATGTATTATACTTTTTAAATTTTCTTTCTATAAGTTTTATTCACCTGAATTTCTCACTCAGTAAGTCAATTCATATTCAAAGTCCTGTACAATCATAGCGGACAATGAAATTGATAAAATGTCTCCCCTTACATTTATAGGTTATGTTACAATGAACAGAACATCTTGCTTTATTTTTCATTGTTGAATCATTT
This sequence comes from Cacajao melanocephalus, assembly GCA_963573385.1. Taxonomy (NCBI): domain Eukaryota; kingdom Metazoa; phylum Chordata; class Mammalia; order Primates; family Pitheciidae; genus Cacajao; species Cacajao melanocephalus. Next base: position 25,378 of record CAUYLG010044941.1, on the reverse strand, counting down.
TCTTAGATTATATTCCAAGGGAAAATATTTCTGGATCAAAAGCCTTCAGCATTGTGTTGGATCTTGATCACTTCGTCATTTTAATAATTTTGACTTCTCATAGCTGATTGATTCTGTACATACAGGTGGGCACAGAAGATCAGAGGGAGCCTCAAATGGGAGACACTAGGTCTGGAGGCCCATGTGTGTCCCAGGCTCATGGTGTTCTACCTTGATGGCACTGATGGCCTCAGCCATTCCAAAGTACCAAAGCCAAACCTGGAGAATTTCAAGGAAGACATTTCACAATGTGTTCTTCCTTTAGGCATAGGTCAGGAAGTATTGTCCTAGGTACAAAAATTTATTCCAGCTCACAAAATAACTCACTTTGGGAAATTAAGTATATTTTCTTCCCTCTCTGAGCTTTAGTTTTCTTAAACAGAGGTAATGAAGAATAAAACCTGTTTCTCACAATTGTTGGGAAGGTTAAAATGGAATAATGTATTTGAAAGAATAGAATATTTTATATATTCGGAATGTTATAGAATATTTTATATATTCAGAATGTTAATTTTCTTTCTTCCTAAAAAGTTAAATTCTTCACTTTGCAAAAGTTTTTTTTTTGAAAGTTTTTTTCTAAGTTTTTTAATATGTGAAAAATAACCCCACGCAAAATTTTGAAGGTAAAATTTGTGCCTCTGGCTATCTCTATTTTGTTCTCTTTTCCTATTGTTTCACTGTGCCTTATGTTCTTTTTCCTTTCTTCTCAAAATGTTTTCTTCAGGAATATACTGAATTAGTTATTCACATACAAATATGAATCCATGTCACTATAATTCATCTAGTAATTTTTTCATTATGGTAAATAAGTATTTACTGAGTACTTCTTTACCAGGTGTTAAGATAGATATTGGTTATCACATGGTGTTAAGAGAGATATTGGTTATCGCAGGGCCAGCTTCATGTGTTTGCATGACCTGTGTGGTCCAATTCTCAGAAGCTGGCTTTGTTTGGTTTAATACTCTGCCATCTCTATCTTAAAATTCTTATAACTTTGAATAAAGGACTCATACTTTGTTTTCCACTGGACATCACAGATTATATGGCCTGCGCTGAGTTCTGAATCCAAAAGGCACACTTCCTGTTCTCAGTAGGTTCATGTGAGACATGTGCATTTAAAATAATAAGCCACCAAGAAGTGTATAATGTATAAGGTTCTAAGAAAAAAGAAGTATTATTTGAAATAGAATAAGAGAGAGAACCTAATTAAGACCAGGGTAGTAAAGAAAGACTTTTCTGAGGATGTAAGCTGATGCTTAAAGAATGAGTAGGAGTCAGCTATGTCGGGAACTAAAAGAAACAACATTTTAAAAAGCCCTAAGGCAGATAAAAGCTTGACACAGCTGAGAAACTAAGAATTGAGCCTGACATGAGGTTGGAGTAATGCGGGAAAGGGGAGCAAAATTAAATTTTTCTTCTATAAACAAACTTCTCTGAGTCCTTCCCTCGCCTGTGGAATTATACTCTGCTTTACAAGTTTTATAAGTTTATAAATTCTTGTATATGTGTAAGTTTTTGTAACACAGCAAAGGTCATAAAAAAATGCCTAAGCAGGCTTAAACTCCAGCCATCTAGGTGCTGTAACAAAACGCAACAAATAAGGTCTCTGCTAGTGCTAGGATCCTTGAGCTCTACAGATAGCAGGCATGTGCCTGTGTGCTACATGGGCCTGTCATTGCTTGAAAAACTGTTTTTGTTTTGTGCCTGCAAACTTGTTTTCATGCCACTGTGTACTTCGCGTATAAAAGATCAGGCCCTGTCTTTGTTCAGGGCTCAGTTTTCAGATACAAATCCACTGAGGCGGTGCATCTAAATAAAATCCTCCTGTTTCACCCGTTGGTCTCTCTGGTCTCCTGAATTTCTGCAACAAGAGTAGGAGGCAGGGACCAGATCATACAGATCTTTGTAGTCCAAAGAACCAATTTCATTTTTATGCCACATAGGGTAAAAACCTAAAGAAAAGGGATGTGTGTGTGTGTGTGTGTGTGTGTGTGTGTGTATGTGTGTGTATGCACATTCACATGTGCTGATACTAGGGAAGAATAACTCTTAGTGACCACCTAAAGTAAACTGGGTGCAGTCATGGCTGAATCAGAAAGACCAGAAGGAAGATGTTGATGTTTTCTGTGAAAGGGAATTCAGAAAAAATAGAGTAGGTGTTTGAGAAGACAGCATGAGACTTCTGATTTGAAAGGAAGCACTTTAACCAACATTTTTGGATGTTTACTCCTAAAAACATGTGTGCTTCCAATTATTTCTGGAAATGTTCAATGCAGGTCTTCCTCTTGGCTATATGTACAGTATCCCCTGGGAACGTGATATTCCACTTCTTTATTTATAATTCAAACACTGGGATAATGCACTGCTCCAGTCTTTATTTCTCTTCTCACTGGTCCATAGAATGCAGAAGGGAACAAGATAGTATAGACGAAGAAATACTATAAGGAGAATGTTGAAAAATATGTCTCCACTCAGGAACTTAGTAGATATAGCATAAACATACTGAAACAAAAACAGCTGGTATTGCTGATTAATGGCAGAAAGTTTCATACTTTAGGATAGCGTATAAACCTATATAAATTTACTAGTGTTTAACACATAGCCACTGTGTAACCTTGAGAAAGTTATTCATTCCCCTGAGCTTCAGCTTCCATAAATGAAAAGTGAGCATAAAAATACCTTTCGAATTCTTTGACTTTAGTAATGTCACCACTGTTCCTTTCCCAAATATTCCTTTTCTGCTGCCTATTCCTTATTACTCACCTCAGGAAGCCTTCTGTGGCAACACCTTATCTTCCTGTACCTTGCTTCAGTGCTATTCTTGCTTACCCTGGCACAATCCTCAGCTTTCCTCTCCTACAAAGTATTATCTTACTCTTTTGAAATGGCTAGTTTCCTTGTCTGACTCCCTCTCAAGGGTACAATTTCCTGAAAGCTAAAAGAACTTAATCTCTCTATCCTCAGTACCTTGGACAGTGTCAGGGTAGTTCTTAGTCAACTCTTGATGATTAATTGAATGAATGAATAAATAAGTTAGTTCTGCATAGAAGCATTATGTAGCTTTTATCAGATAATACATATATAAGTACTCATGGCAGTGTCTTAATAGATGGTTCAGTAAATTGAGAGGTGATATAGAATGAAAACTTTTTCTTAAGCTCTTTATTGCTTTAATTCTGTGTGAGGAGACTCATTGTAAATTCAAAACAAAAAAGACGTATACCAATCTGTGATGCTAGAGTCTGGCAAGAAAGCTCTATTCTTGTTAAGTAATGTAATTTGTAAAATGTAATCTTTTGTAAATATGTCTTTTGTTAATTTCATCCCTTCTCTGAGACTCCTATAAGCACGTTCATCAGAAAAATTACAGGGATTTCTCAGCCACTCTGAAAATAGATAAGGTCCATTGTTGTTTTACTAGTTTTTTGTTTGAAGAAATTATTAAGTGACTCAAATACTTCCAATTAAATTCAAAGCTACTATTCCTGATAATTTTTTAGTATTTGCTTTATGAATATAGGGTAAGGCAGTGTCTTTTTAATTATTTCAATTAAGGTCAGGAGAGTGTGTTCTTGTTCTAGTTATGTCAGTAATTTGTTCTGTAATAAGCAAACTGCCTTACCTCTCTGCTAATGTAAGGTACTTTTATGCATATCAGAAAATGTTTATGTGTTTCTCTCCTCACTTTCTTTTTTAATTCTAAAATACTGAAAATTGAAGAAAGATTTAAGTGCTTATTCGAGTGCATTTAGGCTTTTGTTTCAGCAATGATAACTACCTCAATTGGAAAAAAGTAATTTTTACTGCTTTCTACAAATTTTTAAGAATTATATACTTATAATAGTAAATAAATTCAAAAATACATTCGATAAAACATACATTTAATAAGTTCCTATAACATAGTTTAACAAATTTTACAATACCATTGCAGGGCCATTAATGACCTAGTAATAACATTTATTAACTATTTTACTGACAAAAATAATCAATGAATCAATGCCACATCAGAATTGCTAAATTTCAGAAAGTTGCATTACTTTGCAGTCTTTTCTTTGGCAGGGTGACCGACCCATTATTCTGTCCCATTTATTATAAGGCAGTGTAGTATGTGAAAAAAAGTCAACTCAACATGGAAGAAGGATCAGGATTTGATAGAACACCAAACAGGCTGAACGCCATGTTAGAAGATAAGGCCAGAAAATTGTCAAGTGTTGATAACGCAATTCTGTGCCATGTCTCCTTGTCTGCCAATACATGAGGCCACAGATTCCAGTGAAACAGCTGCCACAGGCTTTTAATTCTACATACAATTTATAACAAATGTTTTCTCACAAGATCAAATTCTAAACATGCAGTGTATCAGACTTTACCTCTGCTTGGCTGGGAAAGAATATAGGAGATTATTTTTCTACTTCCAAGTTATAGCAACTTTGTCTATTCTTCTTGGTTTGATGGCTGGAATTGTAACTGCATACCACATATGGAAGTATTGTCCTTATATGCAGATGTTTCATACACTGCTGTGAACCTTCCAGTACCACTGCCATTACTGAGAATGTAGGCTGCTGGAGAACTGCGGTTTGGCATCCTTCAAGATGATCAAAGTAATTAAGGGACCTCCTCAACATTCAGCTGTCTATTTTCTACCACTTTTCTTTCCACACTTTTGGCTTAAACCAATTCAAGCCGGGCACGGTGGCTCACACCTGTAATCCGAGCACTTTGAGAGGCTGAGGCGGGCGGATCACGAGGTCAAGGGATTGAGACCATCCTGGCCAACATGGTGAAACCCCGTCTCTACTAAAAAAAAAATACAAAAATTAGCTGGGCGTGGTGGCGCGCGCCTGTAGTCCCAGCTACTCAGGAGGCTGAGGCAGGAGAATTGCTTGAACCCGAGAGACAGAGGCTGTGAGCCGAGATGGCGCCACTGCACTCCAGCCTGGCGCCTGCCGAAAAAGACTCTGTCTCAAAAAAAAAAAAAAAAAAAAAAAAAAACAAACAATTCAAGGAGAAATTTATTTTTCTTTTTCATCCTATATCTCTGTGATCTGCCTGAATAACTCTGGATGGTAAAGCAGTGCTGCATATGACACAATTCCTTTGATAGCTCTAGTATCTGATCCACCATAATAGGCAAAAGGTGGAGAAACAGATGTGGAATCATGACTGCTTTTTCAGAATACTCCATAGAGAGATTGGTATCATTCACAGAGAAAGGCTTTTATTTTTTTCAAGGAGAAATACTTTAAATGGCTTCTTCTTCCTTGGGCAAACAAACAGATAAAAACAATAACAACAGCAACAGCAGGAGAACTCCATAAATACCTGATGCAGCCTCTCTCCTCATTCCAAGGAATTTTTTCAGAAGCTGTCTCCAAAACACCGACTTATTTAATATTTGGGTGCATTCTCTCATTATCTAGTTCCTTTAAATGGACAATGTGTTTGGATGATTGGCCTAACTGGTAACGTTGTTGTATTAATTTTCTCTCTCTTCACTTTTTCTCCTTGGGCTCCATGTACTACGTTACACAAGAGAGTGGTGTCCCAACTTTGTGTCAGATGAGGCCTCAGTGCCTCCAGAAGCCTGCTAAACTGGAAGAAGAGATCTAACATTATTAGTGATAAATCGTTAGTAGATAGTGGAAATAACTTCCTTGTCTCAGAAGCTGAAAGATAAGTAATAGACTTTCAAAAAATATCTCAGTGTGTGCATATCTGAGTCAATAATTTATATTTTAAAAAATTTATTGCTTTCTGCTCTTTCTACTTAGGTATAATATATAGGAGAATTATCCTTTTTATAATATAGTTCTATGAGTTTTGACAATTGCACACCCACCACCATGATGAAGATGAAGAAGAGCTTCATCCATCAGCCTTCAAAATTCTCTGATGAACCTTTTCAGTCAGCTTTTTTCTTCACCCCAGATTCTGGCAATCACTGATCTATTTTCTGTTCCTACAGTTTTCACTTTGGAAAAATGTCATAAAAAATGTGCGCATAGACTATGTAGTTTTTTGGATCTGACTTGTTTTCCTTAGTGTAATGCATTTGAGATTCATCCATGTTTTAGCACGTATCCATGGTTAATTTCCTTTTATTGCTGAGTAATATTGTACTTCATATTAGTACCGTGATGTATTTATCCAGTCTCTAGTTCAATGACATTTGAAATGTTTCCAGTTTGGCAATTAAATATAATGTACTTTTGAACATTCACATACATTTTTGTCTGTAGATATGATTTTCATTTCACTGCCTAAGAGTGGAAATGCTGGGGTGTATGCTAAGCATGTGTTTGACGGTATAAAAAACTGCCAAATTGTCTTCCAAAGTGGAAGTACCATTGTACACTCTCACTAGTGAGGTGTAAAGTTCTAGGTGCTATGCATAACCACCGTCATTTGATACTGTCATTTTCTTTTAAAATTTTAGTTATTTGGATATGTCTGGTGGTATCTGATTGCAATTTAATTTGCACTTTCTCTGTCTCTCTCTCTGGATAATGTCTCACTCTATTTCCCAGGCTGGAGTGCAGTGGTGCAATCTCTGGCTCACTGCAGGCTCTGCCTCTAGGCTTCAGGTGATTCTCGTGCCTCAGCCTCACGAGTAGCTGGGTTAAATTTGCACTTTTGTAATGACAAATTACATTAAGTATTGTTTCATGATTTCAAATTTTCATTTTGGGATAATATGAGACAGAGAAAATTTCTAAACTCATTTAAAGAATAAACATATACCCTTAACCAATTGTTAATTATTTTTCAATTATTAATAATTCACTACATTTGCTTTATTATATTCTCCACCTTACATATGTTACTTTTTTATACATATGTATTTGTACATAAATATTGACAATATATATACATCTATTATTTTTCTCAATTTTTGAGAGCAACTAATACGCATAAAGGACCTTAACCCCTAGAATATTCAATATGTTTATTACAAATAAAATACTTACTTGCATATAACCATGATATAGTCAAAAACTTAATTGGTGCCATAGACCTCATTCAAATTTCAGTAATTATTCAATAACATTTTGTGTTATGCATGTATATTATTTTTATGTATGTACATTTTTTGTCTTTAATATTTAATCTGGGATCACACATTCCAATTAGTTATCACAAATCTTTAATCTCCTTTAATCTGAAATAGTTTTTTTTTTTTTGGTCTTTTATGATTGACATTTTTGAAGAGCACAGAATGCTTATTCTGTAGAATGACCCTCAATTTGTGTTTGCCTGATGTTTCCTTATGTTGGCTGTTGATTATACTTTTTTTTGGCGGAAAAGTCACAGAACTGACATGTTCTTCTTATAGTAATGCAGGTTGATTTGTCTCATTTCCTGTGATATTAACTTTGATCATTTATTTAAGGTGGTGTTAGATTTCTCCACTGTAACATTATATTTTTCTCTTTGAAATTAATAGGTACCTTATAGGAAAATACTTTGAGACTATATAAATATCTTGTTACCCCTCAAACTTTAATTTAGTAATTTTAACATTCAGTGATGATTTATGGTGAAATAAGTTGTTACTCTTATGGTTGCTCATTGATCATTTCTAATTCCATCATTCCTTCCTCAGAAGTTGATATTCTAATATAAATAAATCCCTTCTTTCTCATTTATTTATTCATTTATTTATATTAGTGTGTGCTATTGCATTTTTATTTTATTCCATTGATTATAAACTCAGATTTTAGTTGCTCAAACCACCCTGAGTTGGCTTATTGGAGTTCCTTCAATTTAGTAGCTGTATGTTTTGAATATGTCTCAAACATACTTTGAAAACTTTTTCTTTTCCTGCAATAAAATGAACCAGATTCATCTCATACTTTTTCAATTTCAGCCCTAGGATTACCTATTTCTTCAGGAGAATTGTTTCTGTCTGAGTTTTCTAAATTAATTTATTTAGTGGAAATTTTAAATTAGAAACCACATTTTGGTGTGTGATGGGTTCATTTTTATTATGATGTCCTTGTTCCCACTTTCTCTCAACAAATAGAGATAGGGTATACGTGTATACACACACACACATATTTCTAGGCATCTCTGTATGTGTCTTATCTACTTAAAATATGTATCTGTATTTTAAAAATACATTTGTGCTGAAATATCTATTCCAATTCAGTACAACAAGATTCATTGTAGTGTTTTCCCTTGCATATTTTAATTCCTTTTTCTAGCAGTGAGAAGCTTTCACCTCTACTTATTACAAGATAATTATTTATTTGCTTATTCCTAGAATACAAAAAGTGGTTTCAGAATTGTTTACACACATACTACTGAAATAAATAGCTCTACTAACAAGAGTTTATATCTACTTTATTTATTTACAATTTTTTTTGCCTTCAGACTTAGGGTATAATGTCAAAATATTGGGTTCATAAAAGTAATATTTTTTCTTCTCTTTTATCTCCTTCAATATGGTTATTATAGATTTCAAATAAATTAGGTTCATTTGTTTATGTTTGCATGCATTTAAAGTTTCCCTCATCATTGTTGATTCTGTTTCTTTATTTATATATTTGATTATGTAAAACCTCGGCATAATTTCAGCAGTCAGAACTGTACAATGACTTATACTCAGCGAAATCTCACTCACTCCCTCATGCCCCTTACCCTTTTCATCCTGTTTCTAACATACTTCCTGTAAGTACCTAATCTCTTTAGGGTCTGGTTCATTCTTCCTATTTTTATTTTTGGCACAAATAAACAGATACATGAAGAGGTCATTTTAACTGCATATTTAATATTATATTTTCATATCTTTCTTCACAGGCTTGTGATTCTATAGAAAGAATAAGAGATTTTATTCGCACATAAGTTTCACTGTGATTTATATATAACATGCCTGAAATATTATAAGATTTTAATATAGAATTAACACATAAAATAAGCAAATTAAAATTATAACAGCATATATGTATATACATGCTATGTTATAGATAATATATATGCTATATGTAATATATATGCTACATAGATTCACTTAATATGTTTATTTTTTTAAAAAAGTAAATGTGCATATGTTTGCAGAGTTCATAAGTATAAATACCAGTTCTTGTCAGGTAGAGGTGTTGGTGAAGTCATTAACCAAAAATGGCGGAGTTCTCGATTACCATAGCTTATTTGTATCTTCCCTCTCATTTATTATATTGTTTCTGCATGATTTTCTAACTTGCTTTGTTTTACATCTGAAGTGATTGACACTAGAGCTTATATGTATTAATTGTGGAGTGATTCTAGACTTGCTGACTGCCATTTTTCAACATTGTTTTAAAGTTGAGAGGACATATATATCAATTAGATTTGTATTTCTATTGTACTTTTTTCTATTCTCATTTGGAATTACACTCATCTGAAAAATATACAATATTCAGGAGAGGCTAAGTTTTGTATATTTCTTCTATGCCTGGCTTTGATTGTCTTCTGCAAAATGCCTACTTTTGGGCAGAGAGGAATGGACAGAGAATGAATTGACAACTTGACAGAGCTTTAGGCTTTGTGACCAGAGTTTATTTCCCAAGAATATTTTAAAGCTTCTGTGGACCTTTAAAATGATGCAACTGAGGCTCAGACAGGAGCTAAATTTCTTGCGATATGCTTGTCTTTGCTTGCTAATTGCCCTTAACTTTAGACTTATGAATGGCATGCATTGTGAGATCTAAATAGGAAGCATGAAGAGGACAGAGCAGGAAAGAAAGAGATAGGATGGAGCTCAGGGTTGAGTACTGGGAAAGCATCTGCTCTGTCACATTGCACTGTGCTGTGTTACATTGTCACCAATTTGTACACACTGCTCCCTTAACCCAGAATGTTTTCTTCCTGCACCTGCCTGAGAAATTGTGTCTCCCCAAAATTTGTAAAGATATCATCTACCATCTGAGGCTGTCTCAGATTCATTCAAAATAGTAAATAAATAACTCCTTTGATAACCTATCAAAAAACAACTATTACTCTCCTCTTTTATGAGATGTGGACAGTGCTACTCAGAAAAGTTTATGTTAGATTTGTTCAGTCTACAAAATTATAAAATGGCTTAGCTAGGGTCATTCTGTCACCATTATAATTCCTCCTTTCTGAATTCATTGCACCAACTTGGGCACTTCTGTTACTGCATGAATCATGTTATATTTCAATTGTGTGATTTTTACTTCTAACTCCTGTGCTATTATACAGTCTCTTAGATAGTTGAAAACTTCAGTGGTCCCCAACCTTTTTGGCACCAGAGATCAGCTTCATGGAAGACAATTTTTCCACAGACTGAAGCGGGGAGATGGTTTGGTGATGAAAGTATTTGAACTTAGATAATTAGGCATTAGCTAGACTTGACTGTAGACTTATGAATGGCATGCACTGTGGGATCTAAATAGGAAGCATGAAGAGGACAGAGCAGGAAAGAAAGAGATAGGATGGAGTTGAGGGTGAGTACTGGGAAAGCATCTGCTGTGTCACTTTGCACTATGCTGTGTTACACTGTCACCAATTTGTACACATTGCTCCCTTAACCCAGAATGTTTTCTTCTTGCAGCTGCCTGAGAAATTTTATCTCCCCAAAATTGCAAAGACATCATCTAAGCTAGAAGTGTGCAGCCTAGATCCCTTGCATGTACAGTTCATAATAGGATTCTCATTCCAACGGGAATCTAAAGCCCTGGCTGATTTGACGAGAGGTAGAGGTCAGGTCATAAGCCTTGCTGGCTACTCACCTCCTGCTACGCTGGTTCCTAACAGGCTAGAGACCCATTAGAGGCCCTGGGGGTTGAGGACCCCTGACAACTGGGTTTTACTTGCCTCTGTAGCCAGTTACAACACTATCTGACACATATTTGATTTTAATAACTTTTAAAGGTAAACAATATCTTTCTGAAACTCCCAGAAATCTGAGGTGTGCAGAAGAAAGGTTTTAGAAACCATTGTTTTCCTGTTTAGCATGTTATTTTTATGTCGAATATATTTGTTTTTCTTTCATTCAGTTTTCCAAGTGCCATGAGAAGACTTACAGACATGTGAGGAACTCTATACAAAGTCCCTACAACTCTGAATTGGCTTCCTGGGTTTGATTACATGGGAGCAGCACCTTTATTCTCTCTGCCAACAACATTCACACCACATAATGATCATAAGTGTTTTATTTTTTAGATTGAAGGAGAGCAGTTTTTGCTCTCCGTGGTGTGCATGTGTGAGTGTGTGTGTGTGTCAAACTGACTGTGGAGTGCTGATCATCACTCTTTGAGTTTGATCTCTTACCTGCTGTGAAAAACTTAGGATCAGCTTGATGGATCCACTGACCAGTGACATGCCCTCATTAATTATAGTGATTTTGTAGATTACAAGATGCCCCATTATGTCACATAATTTATTATGGGGAAATCCAGTGCACATCTTCTTGGTTAATTTGGACATGAAGACCCCATAACTCATAGGGACTTTTGCATGAGGCGTGGGACAGTGGAAAAGCAGGTAGTAAGAAGTAGGCCTATACAGTGAAAAGAGTACTGATATGTGAATGAAGGGGACTATATTCCAGCCTCTGTTTTCATGTTTACTTGCTGGGTAATCCTGGCCAAGTGCTTCAACCCATCCTGAATCAGAATTCTCATTTCTAAAGTTGATATAATTATATCTACTTTTCCTTCCCCTCAGCAATGATGTAAATTTCAAATAAAGTAATATGCAGCAATTTATTCATTCATTACTTTATTCATGCAGTACACATATATTGAACATTTGCTAAGTTCTGAGGCTACTAAAATTCATTTAAAAAGCTCCTGATCACAAAGAGAGGGAGAAAAAAAAGTCACAATAATGTAACAAGAGTATGGATCATCATCTGTGTAACAGCACTCTTTTAAGTGACAAAGAAATATATATTGCCCCTTCTTTTAGGGAACAAAATGACATCGCCATTCATTCAGTCTTACAAGGTGGGAACTTGGGAGTCATCTGACTCTCTCCTTATTCTAATCATCCACTTTGTTAAAAAAAAAAAAAGGAACTCCTATTGATTCTTTCTCCTTAGTATTTTAAAAATATGTCTATCTCCATCCTACTTCTATACCACTGGTAATACCTATCACCTGGATTACTACAAAATTCTCTTCCCTAACCAATCTGTTTTCTGGCTATTTCCACTAATTCATTTTCCTTGTCAAGCCTGGATGATCTTTCTAGAAACAAATATGATTCTGTCACTTCCCTGCTAAAATCCTTCAAAGAGCTTTATTTTGGTTTTAGAGTAAAGTCTAAGCTTCTTAACACGGATTAAAAATTTTTTTATGCTCTGTTGTCTATCTTCTCTCAAAGCACCCAGTACTTTTCAATGTATTTTCATGGCTATATTCTTCAAATAATATGCAAACTTTCTGAAGGATCACACTTGTAATTTTTACTGTTGTATTTCTAGCAGTTAGAATGGTTCTTATACTGTTGTGTTCAATTAATCCTTGTTGCACGAATGGATCTCCCTCTAGTTTTTTTTTTTTTTTTTTTTTTCTTTCTCAGAAGCATTCCTAAGGTGTGTTGAACTAAAGTGATTTCCTAGGCTACTGCCACCATTTTAATCTTTGCTGATGATTGGAATTCAACCTATAAAAAGAAGAATAACATTCAATTATATGTCACTTTTAAGCACCTGATACTGCTAGGTACTTAATCGACACATCGCTATTGTACTAATAGCAAAGCAGACATGTTTTATATTTTTACGTATCTCACATCATAGCGATTAGGTTAAAAAATATTAATTCATAAAAATGAATTAAAATTCAAGTGCTCTAAAATGTAAAGGCATTACTGAATTATTATTATTAATTTTTACTGCATACTTGCCTCCTGACATATGTTAGAAATGTGACTAAAATGTGACTTACAAAATTTGTTCATGTAGTTATCACTGTTGATTTTTTACACTACTATTTGTCAATTTTGTCTCTTCACTGTGATTATTGTAAATCCCCGATCCTCTTTTAATATATGTAAAAATATGCATTGCTAATGTAAACAAGAACATGATGAATCAGGACATACAATAACTTTATTGATTATTTTAAGCAGTTGCTGTGTAATGTATTTTACAAATTAATAGTAGCTACCACCACATGCTAAGCCAGTTGCCCTACACCAACAAAGATCAAGTTAAGACAATTTAGCAGAATGATTAAACTGCTAAAATACACAAGGACAATATTACTAAACTGTTATTCAGCTGGCATTAAAAGAGCTGCAGCTATTTTCAATGTTCTGGCATTGAAACTTTCTGGCATTCAGTGATTATAAATCATTCCAAGTGTTTAAGCATTCCTTTTACTAACGGGAATATATATGAGGGGATCTTTTACATTTTCCTTCCCTTTTTCCTACTTTTAAAAGTCAATATCTCTTCTTATGATCTTTTCATGGTAGCTTTCTTCCTCTTGTAACCTTGCCACCTAAGGCTGGCTTAGAAATCTTTCTCTGTCCCTTCACTTACCCTGTGCTTTTTGTAATTGTAAAACACGCTGTATGTATTGAAATTCTTTAGTTGTCAGTCTTCATCACTGACTATGAATTTACTCAGGGTAGAAAATACATTTTTTCAATTTTGATTATTCATGATAAATTTGAGATGTTGTTCAATGAAAGTCATTGTGAGATTTGGAGAATGGGAATTGATGTAAAAACAAATTATTAGTAAAAGTATAGTAAAAAAATTAAAACAAAACACAACAAATTGTCTACTTCATGTCAAAATTATTTGACATGTAAAGGATGCATAGATTATAAAAGTCAGTCCAATTCAGAGTTAATTATGTTTCTAAGTTGACGCTAATACTTTCAAGAAGATATTTTCATTTTGTGGTATACTGGTGGTTTTTCAATAAGATATTAATAGACAAAAACACAGATTTTTTTTTTCACTTTTTAGTAAATTCCCAGTAACACTATTGATTTGTCTGCAAATTCGATTAAAAGATATAGTGGAAGTTAGACATGATGTCAACACAACAATTTAATACAAAAAGTAAGGGGATGCTATCATGTGTCAGTAAGATTATAGGGAACAGATTCTCACAGATCTGGATTATAACTTGTAAAATGAGATATATGGTTTTGAATCCCAATTCTACCACCTACTCACTGTGCAACCTGGGGACAATAAATTAATCTTACTGAAGTGATAATAATTTTCAGGACAGTTTGCAGATACAAATATTTAACAATAAGAAAACTAATATAGAACATGAATTATGATCTTATAATTTGTCAAAACCTGAGCATAGTGTCTTACATATTTGATTCTTCACAACAGTTCCATGAAACTGACATTAATCAGGTTTTATAGATTTTAAAAAATAGATATTCACAATGGTTAAGAAACTTACTGAGATGTAAACAGCAAGTAAGTAGTAGAATCAAGTTGAGAGCCTAGAGCCAAGTGACTTCAGAACCAATAGCTCTAACCAACATATGATGTGGTTAAACTGCATTGTAGACTTTCAATAAATGATGACCAATGTAATAAACATACATTTGCAGCTGTTGAACAAGAAATAGGCATAATCTGATTTTCTCATTATTTGTAAAACTACTATTTATGACTTTTTAGTAAAAATCCACAATCTTCTCTAAATTGACGTCATTAATTGGTTAAATTCATTGTTAAAGAATGGTATGGTTATAAAAAGCTGAAATCAGATATTATGGGGTTTTAGATTGCTTCTATCAAAAACACCTAACCTCATGAGGAGAGCATCTACTCCGAACCCAAAATATCAAAGCAGAAAACACCTTGCACTGAATTTGTAATTCTTAAGTTTAGGACTATTTATTTATATTAGAATGTTTTGAAGCAGAAACCCACTTGCCCTTTCTTTCAAAAACATTTTACATGCTAAAACATAAGCCATTTTTTGTTTACAGCATTCAGAAATCTGGTGGCACCTGCTCAATTATTCAAGGTCAATGGCCTTGAAATTGATCAATGTCCAATGAGTTATTAAAAATTGAGCAATGATTGGTGGAAGCAAGAGAAAATATAATTATGCTTAAGATGTCTGAATTATAAATGCAATTGTATTGACTCAACACAATTCCCTAAGTCCCTGGGAAGGTTGATAAAGGATATAATTTAAGATTATGGTAAGCTTATAACATTTTCAAGCCTGTGAGTCTGATGACTTTCAGAGACATTCTGGAATGGACTCAAGAAGTTTGCATTTTTGTTCTTGAGTGATTCAGAAACTCTAACATCAGTAATGAAATTGAAGAAAAGCAGGACTTCCAAACAAGCTGTCTTATGGCTTGTCATTTTTTACTGACTGAATTCAGCTCTAGCAGCATGGATAAACACAATGAGCAATAGTCTGAGAGGAGATGTTAGCTGAATTTCAAGATCTACCAATAACGGTATGACTTAGGTTAAGTGATTTCACCTTTATTGGTATTATTGTCATCTTTGAAAAATAAAGACATTGTCTGGATTATCTTTAAGCTCTTCTTGCTGTAGCAAAACCTGAAATTCTCATAACTCTAGTAGGAATGCTAGAGAGAAACTCATAATTTCTGTTTCCAGAGAAAATACATTTTATGGTGCCCAGTATAGGATTGAACTCAAGTAAATCTTTTTAACAAAGACCACTTTTTAAAACTTAGGAACAATTTACAGATAAATTGTTTAGCTAAACATATTGTACGCAAGGGGGATCTTCATGTCAGGAGAGGCATAATGAAGCCAAATGAAAATTGAGCCACATAAATGAATAGTGAGTTAAGTCAGTTAATGATATTACATTGTGGCTCAGACTGGATATTCCCCAAACAATCAATTGAAAAAGAGAATTAGATGGCTTTATATCTCACTGTTAGTCCCAGTGAAACCAGTCATGTGAGCTAGTTATACCACTTTATAAACAAGGAAACTCAAAGGTCAAAGATGCTTAGCTATATTTAGGCAACTTATAAGTCCTGAGACAAAAACTCAGAGTCTTCTGAAACCAACTCCAGCACGTTTTCTCCAATATGCTATGCTGTACCACCATCTACTATTTCTATTATCTTTTAAATATTTAAGGAGCTCCGTGGCACATTCTCACCATTTTCAGACTTAATGACTCTTTGGGAATCACTCAGTTCACTGAAGTATAAATAAAACCATTCCTTACAGTTACTTTATAATCTAAGGGCAATCTTAGAATGATATTTCCTACATCTAGTTCTCTGGTTGGTATGCAATAAGGAGATAAATGGAGAGAATTATAGAAAGTGATTTGAACTTTGAGGACTAGGGGACAAAATAAGGTGCATACACCTGTAAGTACAAAAACAATGAAATATAAAAAGTTAGTCTGGAACCCCCTTCTCTGGTATGCTGAAAAATTTACACAGTCCTTTGGGCTGCCTATACTTAGTCAAACTTCAAGGTATCCTCCTCATTTCCTGAATAGTTACTTAAATAGGGTAAGATTTGTGAAGTCAGATGGACATCAGTTTAAATCGTGGTTTTGATACGGTAGATGTAATTAAATGTCAAAAACTCTTGAGTACTGGATCCAATACCTGTTGGCTTTATAATTTTGGACATTTTGCTTAACCTCTTATTTGAAAAGGGGAAGGGAAAATATCTACTTCGAATGGGTATTGAGTGCATTGCCCAAGGAAAAATCCGTATGTACTTCTAAAATATTTAACCTCACAGAGGGGTAAATTTTTTGTTATCTGAAAAATAACCATGATTACTATGTAATGGGCAGTCATAAATATTACAAAAGATAATCATCATAGAACACCTGACACAGGCCTCCAGTTGGGTCATTATTAGCATTGTCTTAATTGATAGTTCCTAACTAAGGTTGTGTCTCAAAAACTCACCTGTATTGATCAAGCACCTGCCTGAATAACAGCCTGATCCCAGACTCAAGATCCCTGTGTTCCTGAGTGTGTGATCAGGCTGTTATTCATGCAGAGTACCCTGAGAGTGTGTTCAGGGTAGATATATGCATTTTTCAAAGATAAACACATAATCATCACCATAGGTGTAGTAAAAAACAAGTGGTCTAATTTTCCGTATTATACCATTTTTATCTTCTTTCCACTTTTCTACATTCACTCATTTTAGATTAGAGAATATTCCAATATGGTCCTGAAATATTTACTCCCCATTGAACTTGAGCAATATAGCTGCCCGTTATATCTGTAATGAATACAATGAGCAATTAGATTTATCTAAAAATTGGGAAGCCCTTGCCTTTTATATCCATGAATCTTTGTTAAGCTCAAGGAAGTATTATTATATTTTAACTATTGTTTCTATTGTAATTAGTCTAGTTTCTACCACAGAATAAGTAATAAATCTTACATCGAATTTCAATTTTCAATGTTTCAAATTATTCTATTTTTGTATTTTAATATGTAATTCATAAACTTATTAAATTTGTCCTCTACAGTCTGATTCAATTCCCCACCAAGTTACCTTTGATATTTACTACCTTTAATGTTATTTTAATTTTATTTGATTTTTATTTTTAAAAACTGTTTCATTGATCTTTTTCATCTCATTCATCTTTCCTTTTGTCTTAAGTTGTTGAATCTTCTCCTCAGCTTCTTATTTGATTATGGATTTCTATGAGTTTCTCTAGTTGTAATATAGAATTTATAATGGCTTGTTTCCCTTCCTAACCTGTAAGATACTATTTAGTTTTACCTTATTTCTCCATTTTTCCCATTAGTTTTATGTTATTCAAGAAAAAGCAAGCACTTACAATTGCCAGAGAAATCTAGCTAGGTTTGGTAAAACATAAATTGTGTAGATTGTCCTTACCCCATATTTGTGCTGATAAAATCTCATTTTCTCAACTAGACAGATAATATTAGGCCATTGTTCACTGAAGTTGTATGCATGCTCATATGAGGTGTTTTTCCATCACCAGTCAAGTATCCCTAGAGGAAGTTCACACACTGGTTAAACTCCACCATTGTGCCTCTTAGTGTTCATGCTTCAGCCCACTTGCCAAACTCCTGAGATCTTATTGGAAAGGTGCTGATCACCAACTTCAGGTTTTGTCTTTCTATTGGGAGATGGCTTTCCCTGGTGCCAGCTGTGACCAATTATTATTTTAGCGAGACAGTTTAATAATCACCTGATGGTTTCCTGACATGATGGGGTCGGGGTCTCTCCTTCCCTGCTTTCCTTGATTATGTCTGCCTAGCTAGCTACTCTAACACAGCCTCTGGGAGGTAGCCTTTCCCTGCCTTAGTTTACTCTTTTATATAGTAAGAAAAATAAGTCACTATCTCCTAGTGTTGGCAGGATTAAGTGAGTTAATTATGTAAAACATGTAGTAAGTCTTATTTACATGTTTACTATTTTCCATATCAATAAGAAATGCTTTTCTATACCATGCAGAGGTAAAAAAAAATGTCAATGAAATCATTGGTCCTTTCTCTTGTAAAACAAATGTTTTGCACTTTCATAGGATTTTGTAGGTTGCAAAGCACTAGCAAAAAAATATTAAAATCATGCACTTTGCTGTGAGTTAGTTTTATAATTTGCCTAGGCTCTGTCACTTAGAATTGTATCATATTCAGCAAGTCATTTAGCCCAAGATTTAGCCTCCTTATCTCCAAAAATGGTTTTGATAAAACTATCTACTCCATAGAACTGCTATGAAGATTAAAGTTTAATAGAAATTAACTGAGTGTGAACAGTACTGACTCATCAAAACTCATAATAACAACATGAATAATTAAAACATCCAAGATGAAATTACATAATTAAAAACTAAGCTACTTTAAAAATGTGAGCCAAGTAGTATTGCTCTTTTGCTTTATTTTTCTAACAGTAAAACTGTAAATTATCCCTAAGTTTTCCATCATTTTCTAGTTGAAGAAGTCCAGTTGAAACAGAGTGGTCACAGGAGAATAAAAAATTCAAGCAGAAGTTTTATATGACTGGCAAAAAGAAACTTTAAATAGCTGCAAAAGGTAGGGGCTATCAAAAATGTGGTGTGGACCATGCTGGCTAAGAACTACTGTACCCAACATAGTACGGGATTTGACCTTATTTTCACCTAGGACCCCTTTATATGGTCATTGACATACTAAACCACACACCCAGAAGTACTATCACAGTTCCAAGAACAGCCATATTTGATGTAAAAATGGGTGGCATCACAGTCTGAGAAATCTCTACCTTTTTCCAGGGATCTTCATGAATATTCCACCCCTTAGTTAAAGAAACTCATAAAGGTAGCAGCACCAAGTCCCCTTGCTTGTGACTTTCTCTTGAGTACGCCCACACTCCCCTTTCTTGAGTGAGTACTTTTCACTTTGCAATAAACTTCCTTACTTTCACTCTTTTCTGTCTCATTTTTGAATGAGACAATGTCAATGTCCTACTGGCATACTGGTGGACCCAGCCCATCAGTATCAGAGTAAAGTGATTTGCTTAAAATCAGAAATGGTGGATTATAATAGATACTGAATTCCTCTTTATTGCATATTAAGTAAAACTCTCTCTGCTACCTCTCGAGTTTAATAAAAACAAGTATAATGTGACCTAAGGACCTGAGAAGTAGTTTTGAAGACAAACATCTTTTCTAAAGCTGCATGAAATAGCTGGAAAAAGTCAAGCCCTATTATCTTCTTTAAGGTCATTCTGATGGTACTTTGAAATAAAATTAGCCTTTGGTAGAAACTTTATAAGGCATTACACCTGAAATGTATTCTTTTATTTTATCAACAATAATGAAAAGTAAGCATGACTATCCTCATTTATGATATTTCCCCATCATAAAGATGAAAACTGAGGCTCAGAAAAGCTGAGTAACTTGCCTTTGGTCATACTGCTAAAAATCAGGTCAGATCTACCTCACTCCAAATCCCTCACTGTTTCCACCACTTAACACTGATGCAAGATTAAAAATAAATCTAGTTATTTCCCCTGCTAGGTCTAGCTAAAAAATCACTGAGAAATGGTTCCAAATGCTGCTTCTTTTTCTCCCTAAAAAAAGGATTCTGAGGGATATAATAGTTTGAAACTCCTTTGTCACTTAACATTTCAAATATACTAACAGATGGCTTCTCCCAGCTCTAGGCAGATGATGGTTCAGAAATAAGTGGTGTTAGGAGATTTCTTAGGAACGCTCAGGGACAGGAAAGACAGCTGTCACAGAATATCTTAATTACAGCATTTACAAAGTTCTAATTAATGTAATGGTACTTTTATGATTATATTAATGTTATGACCATCAGGGCGTTTGTTGCTGAACTCATTTGGCAAGATAATTTGGAAGTCATTGCATATTTTAAGGATAACAACTGTTATATGAGCTTGATAATCTCTTGTTTTACAGTAGAAATGTTTTAAAAACTCAAAAATACTTTGTAGCTAATAATGAAACAAGATGTATTCTTAAAACATGCATTTTGCTGATAAATAAAAATTGAAAATGATAGAAATTTAGATATTACACAATGAAAAACTATAGTAGAACATATTGGAGAAAGTACAGAGCCTTTAGAGTCTAGATGCCTGTGTAGATGTTAGCATATATTAGCCCTGTGATTCTGGAAAAGTCATTTCATCATTCTTGGGCTTGATTCTTTTTCAATTAAATGGGAATAAGAACAACAATATCTACTTATCTTTGGTTTTTACCAGGAAAATTTAGGTTGTAGCTAAACAATTTGTAGGTTGTAGTTTTTTGTTGTTGTATAAGGAACCATAAATTCTAATCTATTCGAATTTCTAATTGGAAGCTAGATAAAACTAAAATGGAAATTTTGAATTCCAAATGCCTTATTTATTCACACAAATAAGTAAATTAGAATTTTCTTTTTAAATTTTTTACAGTTTTGTTTTTCTGGTATTTGAAGTAGAATGTACTTCAAGTAAGAAGAGTCTTGGATTAGACAGAATTGAGTTTGAATTTTGCTTCTGACACACAGTTATGAGATCCAGGTCATATTCCTTTTCCTTTCTGAGCAATGGTTACTTTAAATAAAAACTGTTTGGATAATACCACCAAATACACAGTATTATTGTGAAAACAAATTAAATAGCATGTGTTAAAGCATCTATACACAGTGTCTGATATATACCACATTCCTATCATGTTTTCTTTTTCCTTGCTTTAGTAAAGCTGTGATTATTTTAAACTGAAGATAGCAATATAGGCCTCATTGATTTTAAACATTGGGACATGATAAAGCTTTTTAAATTTTATTTGTAAATAAATGATTATTTGTGCAATTATTTGTATTATATCTCTTCTAGTAGATTTTAAGTTTCATGAGGGGAAACCTACAATTCATTTACTTAAATATATACAAAAACCTGAATGAATCAAGGAATTCCATTTTGAGTTGTATCTTAAAATCAATCAAACCATTTTAGTACACTGCACAGGGCAACGTGTTTAGCAACAAAACATTTCAACTGAATTCACCATTAGTTTCAGGACAGTCAGTAGGCCTTTGTCATTGTTAAATACATTCACCATCTGTTTTGATAACCCCCACTAATGTAGCCCTTTCCCAATATTTTCTATAATATCGCCCTGCTTAGTTTTTCCATAGACACACTGCAGTCTTAGCTTATCATTTTTGGTTATGTTATCTATGCCATCATCTCTCCCATTAAAACTGTGAAATTTGTCTGTGTAGTTTAATATTGTATCCTTAATTTTTAACCTGGTGCCTAGCACACAGGGTGCCAAGAAGTAACCGGTAAATATCATTTTCATGTCAGTCTCAGACAACTTAGCCATTCTTTGTTACCATGTTACACTGGTTTCTTAACTATAAAATAATTAGGTAATTCAGTGAAAGGAAATACCATTCACAAAAGTACAGTTTGGAGTAACATGGATATACTAATGGACCAGAATAATGCTTACCAACTTACATTTTTTTCAAGCTCATAGATTATGCCATAAAATGAGTTAAGCCAGATTGAAGAAGCTTATATAACCAGACAATATGATTTTAGAGACTTAAAATTGTAACTGTTAAAGAAAACTGGAACTGGACAATAATGACACAAATTTTATTCAGAAACTATTGCAATAGAGGAAAAGAGACCTCCCTATATAAAACTAAACTTAGTTTTAAATATCGCAGTGACAAGTAGGTATTTATAGCCAAAGAATTGATTTGAGAGGTGGAGGAGTTTGGTAGATGGAAAATTACTAGGAGGAAACATCAAGGATAGGAGGAAGTCATGCTAAACTGACCTCACTCAAGGTTCTTCCTGAAGGCAGGCCAGGGTGATAAAATATCAAAGGTGGGGATTCCCAATAAACTGACTTAACAGGAGTCTTACTAGAACTGGGCTATACAAGCCTGAGCACAAGGCCCAAGGAAGAAGACTAGTTGAGAAAAGGGCTTAGAGGAGACTGACTAAAGTTTGTTCAAGTAGAGGGTCTTTGTTACGCCGTACACCTGGCAGAGCAAATAAAATTCAATTATTAGATAGACTAAATCCATGAATTCAATTCTATTTTTTTCCCATGAGGCATTTACTGAGCACCCACAGATGCCAGACAATGTGGTGAGTGCTGGAGACACAAAGGAGAATAGATATAATTTTGACCTTCAAATAACTCAGTATCTAGCATCTTTCTATAATCCAGGAGAGAAAATAATATGCTTTTAATGTACAGATTGTGAAAATATGGAATGAGAAAGGAGCATTCAGGAAGATTCATGAACTGGATAATGCTTGAACTAGCTGGAAGAATGCAAAGGAAATGGTGAGGATAATGACCTAGGTGTTGGGGTGGTTGTGGGCTGAGATTTCCAGGTACAGTTAACACCATATGCAAAGGCACAGGGATGTCAAAAAACCATGGCAATTGAGGACACTAAATGCTATAGTGGCATTCAAGAGCTTCTGAGAAGTGGCAAGAGATGAGGCTGGGAAGAGAGGAGATGACTCCTAAGAGACTCTGTCACCTTCTAATGAGACAGGTCTTTAAGTCAATAAAAAGTAAAGGATTTGAAGCTGGAAAGTTTTATGACAGAACTTTATTGTTACTATTGTTGTTATTAGAAAAGTCACTCTGCTGGGTAGATGTGAATGGGAAAATCAAGAGAAGTTAGGAATATACTGTAAAGTCCAGAAAAGAGAGTGTGTTGACAGAAACTAAGGCAAAGGCAGAGGGAGGGAAATGAAAGGGTTCATAAAGTAGAGAAGTGTGGTTGACAGGACTTGGTTACTGATAGGAAGAAAAATAATGTAACACAGTAATAAATAGTAAGTGTACCTTTAAAGAACAACTATTTTTTCTAGGTGGGAAATCAGAAAAGTTGACACTGGGGTTTTATTGGAGCCAACCTGAGAAGAATAGATAAGGTTTCAATAATCAATAATGGTGACAAATAGTCACCTTTAGATAAAGGGGCCTGGCCTGTGCAAAGGCCCCAGTTTGACCATGTACACGCAGGAAAGAGTAATGTGGAATATTGTTTGTGTAGCTCAGCCAAACACACCAATCAGTTTACAACATGCACAATGGTTATTTTATTCATCTGGAATTTTCTGTTAAACCACTTGCCTGTATTGATGGGTTACTATGAAATACTTGCTTTTGTTCAATAATATTTCATAATAAATGAGAAAATTAGGACAGGTCCTGTTACTCCATAGTATTTTAATTACTTCATGTCAAATGTTGAAAAATTAGCATGCATTATAAGTGGTAATATACCACTGGTGTCATTAAGTAAGCTTGCAACCTCATTTGTCTAACAGACATGGCCAAATTGTTGAAGGGTACTGAACTTAAACAGAGCCAGGTGGCTTGAAGACAAATGAAGCTGAGAACATTGGCACTCATAGTATCACTTTCTTTCTGGAGAGAAAAGAAATTGTGCAGGTTATCCTCTTTTAAAGCTCCCTGATTCATCTTCTGTCCTTTCCGTCCCTTTCTTTTCTGCCGTATGTTTTGAGGGTTGACTTACAGAACTGTATCACCTATAACACCCTGTCTTCTGGCTTAAGATCAAATTCACCCAACAGGACTGCAGAAAATTATCAGAAGACAAGAGGAAACAATGTCAGAGCCTCCTTGCCTGAATCACTACCACAGTTCCAGCAGTGGCTAAATCACTTCATAATGGCTCTTCTTGTTGGCCATCTCCTTCTGTATGCTAACAGAAGTCACTGAGCTCCAGAAACACTGTTCCTCCCCTTGCCCCTTCACAGTCATACCCTTTTTTTAAAAAATTTAAAAAAAATTTTTTTATTGTGCTTTAGGTTCTGGGGTACATGTGCAGATCATGCAGGACTGTTGCATAGGTACACACACGACAATGTGGTTTGCTGTCTCCATTTCCCCGTCACCTATATCTGGCATTTCTCCCTATGTTATCCGTCCCCAACTTCCCTAACCCCCCGCTGTCCCTCCCTTGGCCCCCACCAACAGATCCCAGTGTGTGATGCTCCCCTCCCTGTGTCCATGTGTTCTCATTGTTCAACACCCGCCTATGAGTGAAAACATGCGGTGTTTGATTTTCTGTTCTTGGGTCAGTTTGCTGAGAATTATGGTTTCCAGATTCACCCATGTCCCTACAAAGGACACAAAATCATCAGTTTTTGTGGCTGCATAGTATTCCATGGTGTATATGTGCCACATTTTCATTGTCTAGCCTATCTTCGATGGACATTTGGGTTGGTTCCAGGTCTTTGCTATTGTAAACAGTGCTGCAATGAACATATGTGTGCATGTGTCTTTATAATAGAATGATTTATATTCCTTTGGGTATATACCCAATAAGGGGATTGCTGGGTCAAATGGAATTTCTATTTCTAGGTCCTTGAGTAAGCGCCACACTGTCTTCTACAATGGCTGAACTAATTTATACTCCCACCAACAGTGTAAAAGTGTTCCTATTTCTCAACATCCTCTCCAGCAGCTGTTGTCTCCAGATTTTTTTAATGATTGCCATTCTAACTGGTGTGAGGTGGTATCTTGATGTGGTTTTGATTTGTATTTCTCTAATAATCAGCGATGATGAGCATTTTTCATGTTTGTTGGTCTCATATATGTCTTCTTTTGAAAAGTGTCTGTTCATATCCTTTGCCCACTTTTGGATGGGTTTGTTTATTTTTTTCTTGTAAATCTGTTTTAGCTCTTTGTAGATTCTGGATATTAGCCCTTTGTCAGATGGGTAGATTGCAAAAAATTTTTCCCATTCTGTTGGTTGCCGGTTCACTCTAATGATTGTTTTTTTTTTTTTTTTTTTTTTTTTTTTTTTTTTTTTTTTGAAGTAAAGTAAATGTTGTTTTTTTTTTTTGAGAATTTTTTTTTTTTTTTTTTTTTTTGTAATGTTTTTT
>CAUYLG010044940.1:0-40848 GCA_963573385.1 Cacajao melanocephalus | reverse complement strand
AACAGAATGGGAAAAAATTTTTGCAAGCTACCCATCTGACAAAGGGCTAACATCTAGAATCTACTAAGAACTAAAACAGATTTAAAAGAAAACAAACAAACAAACAAACCCATTCAAAAGTGGGCAAAGGATATGAACAGACACTTTTCAAAAGAAGACATATATGAGGCCAACAAACATACGAAAAAATGCTCATCATCACTGGTCATTAGAGAAATGCAAATCAAAACCACACTGAGATACCATCTCACACCAGTTAGAACGGCGATCGTTAAAAAATCTGGAGACAACAGATGCTGGAGAGCATGTGGAGAAATAGGGATGCTTTTACACTGTTGGTGGGAGTGTAAATTAGTTCAACCATTGTGGAAGATAGTGTGGTGATTCATCAAGGATCTAAAAACAGAAATACCATTTGACCCGGCAATCCTATTACTGGGTATATACCCAAAGGATTATAAATCATTCTATTATAAAGACACATGCACACATATGTTCACTGCGGCACTGTTTACAATAGCAAAGACCTAGAATACACCCAAATGCCCATCAATGATAGACTAGATAAAGAAAATGTGGCACATATACACTATGGAATATGATGCAGCCATAAAAAAGGATGAGTTCATGTCCTTTGTAGGGACATGGATGAATCTGAAAACCATCATTCTCAGTAAACTGACACAAGAACAGAAAAACAAACACTGCATGTTCTCATTCACAGTTGGGTGTTGAACAATGAGAACACACAGATACAGGGAGGGGAACATCACACACTGGGGTCTGTTGGGGGTGAGGGGCAAGGGAAGGGATAGCCAGGGGTGGGAGGTTATGGGGAGGGATAACATTGGGAGAAATGACAAATGTAGTAACAGAGGGATGGAGGCAGCAAACCACCATAGCACGTGTGTATCTATGCAACAGTCTTGCAAGATCTGCACATGTACTCCAGAACTTAAACTATAATAAAAAAACCCAAAATTTTAATTAAGAAAACTGGTCACTTTCTGTAATGACCTGACAAATCAGAAAGTTTGAACAATCTATACAATTAAAAATCCAGCTCCTACAGAACTGTAGCTATGTAGGCTTACACTAGTTTCAAACTTTCACCTCCTCACTGGGACAGAATACCATACAACATAAGAGGAACTTGGGACCTAACGCTTACTCGAATATGTTATTCCTCACTCACAGCCTGCAGTCCAGCTGAACCAGATCACCCATAAGCGTGCAACAGATTTTGGAGTTGTTTGTTTTGGAAATATTGTGCTAAAAACATGATTCATATGCCAAGCATAATATAATTTTGATAGGTCAAGGAAATCTTACTGCCTTTTCTTTTTTTATCAGTGCCTCATTGAAGAATTTTTGGAAAACAACTTATAGACTTGGGGAAGGGGTATTTTTAAAAAATAGCTGTAAGGTTTTATAAAGTTTCAGTGATAAATATGCTGAATTAAGGGTCAACAATTTTAGATTAATTAAGACAATTGCCAACTGTAAGATAATATCAAGGCATGCTGAGATTGTCACTCATTTTAGCTATTTTAGGAGTTCTTTGAGAAAATGTTAATTATACAAATGCCTACACAATCAAATAAATGGCATTCAATAATCAATTGAATATAAAGACCATTAAATTTTTCTGAGTTCAAAATGTAGTGCTTTACTTAAATTACTTTCTATATTACTTTTGATTTTGAAACCAAACAAATGATGTTTGGTGGGATAAATTTTTCTATATGGGAAAATAGCTTTTGAAAAATCAAGTCTAGGCCAGATTTCTACTCTTCCCAAGTTATGTTTCATGTCATTAAAAATTAAATAAATGCTCAAAAACATTCATTTTATCTCAAAATCTGACAGTGAATAAGATATTCATCTCTAAAAAATGTCATCTCTGTTTTTGAAACTGTAATGCATAAACTCAAGGTTAAATAATGTACCTAATAGAAATAGCTTTATTAGTACAAGATAATGTCATAATGAAAACTAACAATAAATGAATGACAAAGATCAACCTTTCCACCATGGCTATATACTCTTATAGTTAAAATCTGGCTTGAATCATTTTGTCTAATGCAGAGTTTGAAATCAGAGAACCCTGGTACTGAACAATGGGCTTTTCTACATACTTATGTGGCCTCAGTCAGGCAAGCTAACTTCTCTGAGTTTCAGATTCTTTGTTTGAAAGAGAGAATAATAATCGCATGTTAAGGCTGTAGTAAAAACTAAAGCATGTGTTAAACATCCTCAATAGACGTTATTTTCATTTTCTTCTAAATAATCTCATTATTAATAATTTGAGTGTTTTTATGCTTTTTGTACCCTTTATACATAGGCTATAAATTTAGTGACAAAGTTCAGTGAAAAATGAAAATGAAGAATACTGAGACAGATTTTTCATGAAGATCATCAAACATGGGTTATAACTGTGTTGGTTTGAGGGAAAGATACTGATCAGTAGGCAATACAACTAAAAAACAATTTTTCATTATGAAATTACATATTTACTATATTGAAAAGTACAAAGAAGAAAAATTATTCATAATCCCATCATCCGAAGACAATGATTAACATTTTGCTATAGATCCTTCTAGTCTATATTTTATGCCATTTAAAAAACTAGGATAAGCTGGTTCAGTGGGGACAAAAAAAATCAGTAAAATTAATAAACCTCTAGCCATGCCTGGCTAGCCTCTCAAGTAAAAAAGAGAAAACACAAATTTTTAATATTGGAAATGAAAGACTGGCCATCACACTGATCCTATGGACATTAAAAGGATAATAAATATTATGAACAACATCATACTCACAAATTTGATAACTTTAAATAAAACGGACCAACTCCTCAGAAGACATAATCTACTTACACAAAGTAAGATAGATAACCTCAACAGCTCTGTATCTATTAAAGAAATTAATAATTAAAAACCTTCTGAAACAGAAAGCACCAACCCGGATGATTTCTATACCATCTGTCTCTAAAAACAGCAGCAGGGGAAACATTTCTTCACTTATTCTACGAATCCATCAAAATATCAAAATCTGTCTGAATAGACACATCACGTAGACGATATATAGTGGCAACTAAGCATATGAAAAGATGCTGAATATCATGTCATTAAGGAACTGCAAATTAAGGCAATGAAATATCACTATATATTAGTTAGAATGCTTAAAATCCAAAACACTGATATCAAATACTGGTGAGGATACGGAGCAACAGGAACTTTCATTCACTGCTGCTGGGAATGCAAAATGGTACAGCCACTATTGAAGATAGCCTTACAGTTTCTTACAAAACTAAACACAGTCCGTCAGTGAAGCTCCCAAATGTTTACTCAAATGAGTTGAAAAATTTTGTCCACAAAAAAATTTGCCTGTGTTTATAGCAGCCTTATTCCTAATAGTCAAATATTGAAAGTGAGCAATATGTGTTTCAATAGGTGAATGAATAAGCAAACTGTGGGGTACAACTACACAAGGCAGTATTATTCAGCAATAGAGATAAAAAGTAATAAAAGACCCTTAAATGCACATTTCTAAGTGAAAGAAGCAAATCATTAAAAGCTACATACTGTATGATTTCAACTATATGACATTCTAAAAGACAAAACTTTAGAGACCATAACAAGATTAGTGTTTGCCACAGGTTGGGAGAAATGGGAGGTATGACCGGGTAGTTTATGAGACTTTTTTCAGCAGTGACTCTACCACATCTGATACTATAATGATGCATTAATGACACTATGCATTTGGCAAAACCCATAAAACTGCACAACACACAAAGAGTGACCCCAATGTATATAAACTGCGGAATTTTGTTAATAATAATGTATCAGCCTGATGTGGTGGCTCATGCCTGTAATCTCAGCACTTTGGGAGGCCAAGGCGGGTGGATCACGAGGCCAGAAGTTCAAGACCAGTCTGGCCAACATGATGAAACACTGTCTCTACTAAAAATACAAAAGAATTAGCTGGGCGTGGTGGCACATGCCTGTAATCCCAGCAACTTGGGATGCTGAGGCAAAGAATTGGTTGAACCCAGGAGGCAGGGGTTGCAGTCAGCTGAGAATGCACCAATGCACTCCGGCCTGGGTGACAAAGTGAGACTCTGTCTTTAAATAAATAAATAAATAAAAATACTGTATCAATTGGATCAACAAAATATGCTAATATACAGGGACCTGAGCGCAGAAGAAGAGTACATAGAAACTCTCTGTACTTCCTACTCATTTTTTTCTGTAAATTTAAAACTGGTCTAAAAATTTTTAGTTTAAAAATTAAAAATCATATTATACCTTTATGCTTATTTACCACAAATATTTCCCATACTCTAACTAATTTTTGGTTAAGTATAGTCCTTCAAAAAGATGGACTACAATTTATTTAACCAATCCTATAACTGAATGTGTAGCCTGTTTCTCCAATCTTTGTATTACAAGCATTATGATGAATATACTCAAGTAAGACTTTACTTCAGATAAGTATGTTCAAATATCAGGTTGGTGCAAAGGTAATTGAATTTTTTGCCTTTACTTTTAATTGCCATTGCCTTTTTTTTTTTTTTTTTTAGCTGTAGTTATGCTCTGTCACTCAGGCTGGAGTGCACTGGTACATTTTTGGCTCACTGCAACCTCTGCCTCCCAGGTTCACATGATTTTTGTCATAACTAAAAAGAATTCAGGATAATATAGAAGAATCCTTTGCTACCCAATTTATTTGGTTCCTAAGTTGAGAACAGTGAGTAACAGGGGCTCAGATTTCCAATAGTTTATCTAAAACCATGTACTAATCTATGTGATTCCCGCATACATATCTGCATAACGAGAAATACACTTGCACTCTTAGCATCTAAATAGTAAACCATTTTTAATAATGGTAACAACAAAGAAAGCATAGTTATTTAGAAGAGGATGGGAAAAAGGCTTGAGATGTCTATAATTAATAGCTTCTACATGCTTTTTTAAGAGGCTCTACATTTTGGCAGGACTTTGATAGCACAGCCCAATGTATGGCTATCTACCTCATTGCAAATACACATTTATTACTATAATTAGTATCATTACTCTCTGGTCATCAACTTTGATGAGAAAGTTTTTAAAGGCAAAAAGCAATAAAAAAGAGGAAGAACTTACTAAGCACCTGAAGAAACAAAGTGAAAATATTGGGAGTAAAAAGCCAATGAAGCAATTATGTGTCTACATGTGAGAAAAAGACTGGCTGAGATTCAAAGTTTAGTTTTATAATCCCTCCCCCCCCCCACCCAGAAAAACACAAAAGAGGACATCAAGATTTATTTGAATAAGAATAGAATGAGATATACAGTAATGAGCTATTGAGTTAATTAAATTAATTATAATACTTCCACAACAAAATCCTGTGCAGTCATTAAAAATGGTAATCCATAATCTGTCACAGGAGTAGAGAAAAAAAGTGACAATTTAGAACTTTATATACCTAAATGATATGCTAGTGAACATACTAGGCACAAAAAGCATATATACTGTGTATATCATACATATGATTTTAATAAAAGAATAAATGCACACAAACATGTATTTTGCATTTATACAAAAATATTAGTAGAGATTATCTGTGGGTAGTGGGATTGGGGTAATTTTTTCTTTCTTATCTACTGTTTTTTAATTCTTAAAAATGAACATGTGTTACTTGTATATAAAAAAATAGTCTAAAAATAAACTACAGATATTTATTTCCTTAGAAAATTCAGCCCTTAATGTAACAGAAAATGAATTTCTGAAGAAACTTAAATACCTATGCACATGTACATACATGACTATATTAACAAATACATGAAAGTGGAAGAAGAGGGTAAGGCTCACAAATTGCAGTCTGGGTTACCAGAAGGCAGTGAAGTATCATACTGACTTTGAATATAAATACGGAAGGACAGCAGGTAAGAAAGGAAGGCTGAAGAAACATCAAGCATGGGTTAAATTCTTGATTCCTTAGATTTTTCTTTTTCTCATTCGTAAACTCAGCAGAAAAACTGGTTAAACTAAAATTAGCATTGGTTAAATATTTCAGATAAAAATATTTAATTCAGTACAAAACCATGTTAAAATAAGAAATGATTAAAATTAAGAGATTTCAGAAAAAAGCTCTCTTAAGCCATAAGAATAATAAAACACTGGAATGGGTACATTTTGGAGTCTCCATCCTTAAAGTCTGCATGGCTATCATTCCATCTGACTGATAATATATTGTTGGGATATCTTTCATATATACTTTCAGCTTTGTGATTCAAAACTGAATTATCCTGCTCAACATTAATAAAGATGAGCAGAATGATGACTTCTTGCACCATCACCACTATCGCTTCCTCAACTTAAAACAAGTATTTATACAAAACAAAGAAAGATCCTTAGCGATACTTTGTGTCTCAGTAGAATGGAAGGTACCACAGTATGGTGGAAGGTAACAGCACATAAAACTGACCAGATACAAGATCCAGAAATCACTCAATCAAAAATCAAAGTAGAAACTCTACACCAACACTACCCATTTCGTAAATGAACTGTACTATAAAATTTCAGATATATCTACAAGAATGTTCTCTCCTTGTGCTCTACAAAATAGCAGGCTATAAAACAGCTAACCTGTGGTATTGCACTTATGTCACAGATCAAAATCTTCCAATAGTATCCTCCTTTGGAAGAGGAGGCTACAATAAATAACAAACAGTATAATGTAAAATATAAAACTGTGAATGCACAAGGTAGTATTTCTTGAAGAGGCAATCTGAGTTCCAGGCCGCCTGCATTATGAGCAACAGAAGGTAACAGCTGCAAACCCATAACCTATATTGCCAGAGAGCACCCAGGAGCCCAAGGGCTTCGATGAACAATTAAAACACTGCTGACCACTGACTAGTTGCTAGGAATACAAAGTTTAATACCATGTCCTCGTCGTCAAGGTTTGAAAACCTCAAAGGCCTTAACACTATTGCATACATTTAAGATAATCTACAAGTTCTTTAAAAACCTGAGAGACTGAAAACTTGCTATGTTCCTATACTATTGCAAGATCTCATTCCCATCCTAAGGACAGTTTAAGAAAACACAGGTTATATGTGAAAGAAAGTGTTTATACATTTGAGAACCCAAATGAAATTATATTTCCTTTATGGTTCTGTAACTTATAAAATTGGATAAAGCTCATCTGCCACACTATTACTACACATACAGTATGGTCAAAATCACTAAAAAAAACTAATTGTTGGAAAAACAGATAATGCTCTTAATTTAGCTAGACATAGACCTCACTTTCCAATATTGGTAAGAGTTTCAGTAAGAAAAATACAAAGTGTGCTTTTTAAAAGTTTCATAATATTCATATTTTAAAAATTACATAATACATGTTTGATTTTAGAAAAAGCCACATATATAAAAGGAAAGCAAAACTATCCATAACCCATATTTCAAATATAACTGCCACGAACATTTTAGTCTTTTCTTTATAGTCCATTTACAATGAAAAGATACGTACTTTTCTTTTCGTTGTTTCTTTTTACAAAACTAGGATGAGTCAAAATACGGTATATATACACTGCACTTGCTTTTCTTCAGTCTAACAATTCTTCCACGTCATTAATAAACTCAACAACATAACTGTTAATACCTGCATATATCCCAATTATAAATGTAAAACAATTTATTAAATAGCCCCTTACTTTTAATACATAATAGCAAAAAAAAAAAAAAAACCTAGAAACAACTTTAAATGAACTATAATGAGCAGCCTTATATAGAATACATCTGGTTATTTTCTTGTGATACCTAAAAGTAAAAATACAGTGTAGGTATGTATCATTTTTTAGGCTTTGAATATTTATTGATAAAATTTTCTTTTAGAAAGGCTGTACTAGTAATACATAGGAACTCAAAATTGTATTAATACACAAAAGTCCTTTCTCCCAACCATACTTTAAAAACATTAGATTTTATCATTAAAAATAAATTACTTTAAATCTGATAGTAAATTTGTTCTTTGGCCTAAATTGCATACAATATAATGGTAATCATAAAAAAAATTTTATAAGCATGATGTAACACTTTGGGAACACAATCTAATCCTAAAATAGTAAGTTGTACTCAGTATCTAAAATTTATATTAAGAAAAGCTTGTAAGTTACTGGTTAGTAATATCCCTTGGATTAATAGTTGAAAAGAAAAATCAAAGCAAATCACACTTAATAAGAAATGTATCACGTCAAGTTAAAAAAACATTTTTAAATTGATCAATATCAGCATCATTACTACCAACATCATTACTAAGAACACTTCTCCCTTGAACTATAGCAACAAAGGCTCTACTTATTTTTGAAAACTATGCTAGTGAAGAACCAAGTTTATAGATTAGAAATATGTTGATCTTACAGATTTAAGTGACTGACAAACTCACTAAAAACTAGAAGAAATTAATCTCCTGACTTCCACTCAATATTCTTCTATATAAACGCTCTCATTTAAAAAATGTTTTACAACTCTAGCTCTTCAGATATTAGAAAGAGATGTCCTGACAAAAACAAATAAAAGGAAGTCAATATATTAGTTCACTTAGCCATAGTTTCTTCCTTCCCAATAATCACAAGTGTTTTACTAAGACAAATATTAAAAGAACCAACAAAAGTAAAAATTTGGGTGATAGCTTTTTAGAAGACAATTATTCAATTGAACATTTACTTAAATTGAATAAATTAAAGAATTCAATTAAAGTTTAATAATTTGATTAAGCAATTATTTAACTCAATTAACATTTAATTAGTTTATTTCAATCTTATTTAATAAGTTAGGGCATGGAATTTATAAAACAACAAAAATTAAATTACATCACTGAAATCCAAAACAAGCTTCATTTTCTATTTTTAGTGTACAAAATTTTAAAAAACTATGACATGTAATACAAATATTTGGATCATAATTCATATTTAATATAAAGTGAGTATAGAACAACAATTTTTCATTTGTTAAATAGGGTGGGAAGTGAAAACTTTAAAATAAAATTTTAAAAATTACCTTCAAATAAACTGAGGTCTCTTCGTAGCCGTGGTCCATAAAGCCCTTCTAAAATACTCTCAAAACCTGTGTTTTTAAAGAGAGAAAAGTGTATTAACTACTAGAAAAGTTTTATTATACAATAATTTAAAGCAATAAATTCTGTATCAATCAGCAAATTAATTTAACATATCATAAGTACTTTTCCTCCAGCTGAATTAAGCTGAACTAGGCTATATACAACACAATAGTCACACAATGACTACCAGAAATTACATGAATGTAAAGAAATTAAAATATCAAAATGCAAATATTCACTACTAAAACAACTTTATCATTGAGAACTATTTCTGGGTAAAATATTTTGGGCAGATTTCATATGTAATGTTGTAGAGAGGGGAAAAATAATTAGAAGACATGTATTATAATTGTTTATATTTGTTTTTAAAAAGTAAACTTAAAAAAACAGCATCTTTAACCTTAATTACAAGAATGAGTAAGTGAGTGTCAATAGGGAGAAATCTTTCTGTTAAACATATGATGTATAAAATTTAAACTTACTTGTAAAAATTAAAACACAACAATTTAGTCATTGCTATGGACTGCCCTAAATTTTAGTTTAAAAAAAAAATACTGAAAAATTTTGTCAAGTTAACAAAACCCTAGTTCACTAATTTCCCACGTATTTCACTTTCTGGACATAATAGTTTTAAGATTTTACAATTTTCTACTTTGAAGTCTGTAACATATTTAATTTTAAGCAACAATCAACTACAGACATCCAAAGAAAAATACGATCCTGATTGAAAAATAATTGAGAAGCCAAGAAAAGGAACTAATATAAGCTGTGTGTGGATTTGGGAGGAAAAAATCAAACATGGCATGACAGACCCTACAAATCAAAGAAAAAGTAGATTTTCTCAGTGGCATTCCTAAATTGTAAAACAGTAGTAATACTTCTACAGAAATATTTCATAAGTTACAAGATGCTTTTGAAAAACATTAACATCTCCAAAATCAAGACTCATCTTAGAATCTACTGTCATAGTAAAAAGGTCGCCACCGTTTTTCATTTAATAAAACATGAACTATTGATGCATCCTATAACTAATAATGTCTTAGATTTCACAAAGAAAGGTAGCTATCATGGTACTTGGTATGTAATGAATAAAATCTTTTGTGAAATGAACGTACTAGTTCCTTTGAGTGGAAATTTCCAGGTAAAAAAGTGAATGAACTACCTACTGCCAGAGCAAGCTTTCAAGAATGCTATAAAAAAGACTTTCATATTGGGTAGAGACTCAGACAGATTAAGCCTAAACTCTTCTACACAGGGTTATTCTATTTTAGAGTAGAAGACATTCTATTTTTCTGTAATCAATGTGCTTCAAAAATATTACTGCACCTGTGAGCATCTATTGCTGATAACACAGTTCCTAAGACTCTGATTAAAAGTGTATTAGCTGGTCTCATTATAGTCTTCATGTCACTACCTCTCTTCTCCACTTTATGTCTCTTTAGCTTTCCTTAATGCATTTTGGTTAATTTCTTCTACTATATATTTCACTTCATGAAATTCTTATGGTTCAATTTGCTGACTAATACATCTTTTTGTCTAAAAATGTCAACTTTAATGAGGTATAATTTTCATGTAACACAAGGTATCCATTTTAAAAATAAAGTTCAGTAACTTTTGCAAATCCATACTTTCATTTTGCCAAGAACATAACCAAGACAAACACTATTTCCATCAACTCAAATGGTACCCTTGTGCCCTTCCGAGTGCCCGAAACATCCCAAAACCCATTCCAAAGCATCTTTTCTCCTGTAATGTCTTTATTTGGTTTTGGTAACAGGGTAATGCTGGCCTCATAAAGCAAACTGGGAAATGACCCAATCTTCTCCAATTTTTGAGTCTGTGTATTAAAATATTTATTAATTATTAACCAGACTTGGAGCTCTCTTTGTGGTAAAATTTTAATCGTAAGTCTAGTTTTTAAAAATCAATAAAAAACTATTCAGGTTATCTATTTCTTATTAATTCAGTTCTGGTAATTTGTATAAATTATAGCACTTATTGGCAAAAAGTTATTCAAAAGATTCTCTTAATATCGTTTTAATATTTGAAGAATCTGTAGTCATGTCCCTCTTTCATTCCTGATACCAGTTTAGGTATTTTCTCTCCTTTTTCTAAATTTTAAAAGTTCTAAATTACTAAAAATTGAGTAATTTTATTGATCTTTTTATAAAAGATCAACTTCTGGTTTCAATTATTTTCTTTCTTGATCATTCAGTTTCCATGTTTTTTTTATTACTCCCCTTTCTTCTTTATATCCTTCTTTATAATTATTTTTTATTTTCACTCAAACTTATTTTTCTAAGTTTTTTAGGTGGAAGCCTAGATCATTGATTTGAGACCTTTGTTCTTTTCCAATAATAGTATTTAAAGCTATAAATTTCCCTCTATTCACTATATTAGTTCTATCCCATAAACTGTGATATATTGTCTATTTTCATTTAGTTCAAATTCTTTATAATTTCCCTTATGATGTCTTATTTTACCCATAGGATATAAATGTGTTGTTTAATTTTAAATATTTAGGTGGTGCTCAGAAATATTTCTCTGTTACTGAATTCTTTTTTGTTGTTGTTTGTTTTTGAGACAAAGTTTCACTCTGTCCTCCAGGCTGGAGTGCAGTGGCGTGATCTCGGCTCATTGAAACCTCCGCCTCCTGGGTGCATGTGAATTCTCCTGCCTCAGCCTCCTGAATAGCTCGGTCTAAAGGCACCTGTCATCATGCCCAGATGTTTTGTATTTTTAGTAGAGATGGGGTTTCATCATATTGACTAGGCTGGTCTTGGACTCCTGACCTCGGGTGATCCGACCATCTCAGCCTCCCAAAGTGCTAGGATCACAGGTGTGAGCCACTGCACCCAGACTATTACTGAATTCTACCAGATTCTTCGTGGTTATAAAACATGTAAGATTACAATCATTCTAAATTTTCTGACACTCAATTTATGGATAGCATATGATCTACACGGGTGAATATTCCATGTAAAAAATGTGTGCCTGTAGTTATTGGGAGGAATGTACTATAAATGTTAATTAAGATTAGCTGATTGATAATGTTCTTTGAGTCTTCTCTCATGATTTTCTGTCCTTTCTTCTTTTCTGCCAATTTTGCTTCATGTAATTTGATGCTCTGTGAGGGGGTGCATTTATATTGCATATTTTTATGTCTCCTTTGTGAATTCATATCATCATTATAAAATGCTCCTCCTTGTTCTTGTTCTGAATTCTACTGTGTCTACTGTTACATCAGCTACAACAACTTTCTTACGATTAGCAGCATTTTCATTGTGTATTTTTTCCAATTCTTTAACTTTTAACCTATGTCTTTATATTCACATTGAGTTTCTTGTGGACAACAGAGTTGAATCTTGCATTTTTATCCAGTTTAAAAATATCTGTTTTTAAGGACAGTGTTTAGACCATTAAAATTCAATGTACTTACTGAAGTTGTTGGATTTACATCTATCAACTTATTTCCTTTCTATTTATTGCCTCTGTTATACATCTTTCCCCATTCTCCACTCCACAACACTATTTTACGTTAAATGAGAAGTTTGTACTATTCCATTTTGTTGCCACCATAAATTTAATAGCTATAATAACTATACCTCTTTTAGTTTTCTTAGGGCTTGCCCTAAGGTTTACAATATTCATTTTAGCTTTTCATTATCTTCTACTTTAAAATATTATAGTACCACTTAGTATGTAAGAATCAGTACATATTCATCTTCCAACCCATCCTGGGTGCCATAGTTATATATTTTACATCTGCTTGTTGTAAATCTCATTATATATAACTTACTTAAAATATTATTTTAAATATATTAAAACATAAGGAAGTCTTTTAAATTTACTCACAATGTCACTTTTTTGTGTGTTTGCAGATCTATGTTTAAAGATCTTCTTTTAGCTACTCTTTTTCTTAGAGAAATTTTGGGGGGTATAAAGTTGTAGGCTGACAGTTTTTTTGGTACACTGAAGACGTGCTTTCACTGTCTAATGGTCTGCATAGTTGCTAGCAAGTTTACAATCTTTCCTTCCTTTATTCCTCCACATGCAATGTGCCCTGCCTTTTTTTCTCTGGCTGCTTTTAAGATTTTCTTTTTATCCTTGACTTTCAGCAGTTTGATGATTATGTCTTGTTATGGTTTTCTGGGTGTATGTCTTGGCACGGTTTTCTTGGCATGGTTTTCTTGGGGTATGCTGAGCTCACTAAATCTGCAGAATTACATTGGTGTCTATGGCAGGTTAGTTTTTTCCTAGAATTTCATGAGAACAGAATCTTATAGAATGGACTCTCTTTTGGGGGAAGCTTGTCTTTTTCATTCAATGGAATAATTCTGAGCTTTATCTGTATTGTTGCTGGTTATCACTAGTTTGTTATTTCTTGGCATATTCTATTATATTAGATATACTACAATTTTTTATTTATTCTGAAATTGGTGGATATATGTTTTCATTTTTCTTGTGTAAATAATTAACAGTGTTATTGTAGGGTTATGTAGTCAGGTTATGTTTAGTTTTTTTAAGAAACCAAACTGTTTTCAAAGTTACTGTATCGTTTTACATTCCTGCCACCTGCCATCCATATATAGAAGTTATCATGGCTGATTCACATCCCCATCATCACTTGGTTAGTTGTATTTTTCTTCTGTCTGCTTTCTTCTTTAAAAAGAAAAAAAAAGAGCGATTTGTAGAAAACATTATAATGTCCTCATGTCTCCATATGACTTTAGTTTGTATTTCCCTACTGACCATCTTTTTACAGGCTTACTGGCATTCAGATACCTCTGTTCGAAATCATTTGTACAATTTTTAATTAGGTTTTTAGACATTTTATCATAGTATTATAAGAGCCTTTCCAATTTTGTTTTTAAATATATTCTATATGCAATTCCTTTGTCTAATAATATATGTTGTGAATATTTCTCCTAGTCTATTGTTTGCCTTTTTAATTTCTTAATGGTGTTTCCCAAAGAACAAAAGTAGTTAATTTTGATTACCACCCAGTTTTTTCTTTATGGTGGTTTTCCTGCTCTAACAATATTTTTACCTCAAGGATGAAAAGGCTTTCTCCTAAAAGTTATAGAGATTTAAATTTTAGATGTAGGTCTGTGGCCCATTTTGATTGCTTTTTGTGAATGGTGTGAGAGGACTGATCTTTTTATTGTTCTGTACTGATATCTATTTGATGCAGCAAATCATTTGTTTCTACCCTAAATCCTCCATTTCCCTCTTATGATGTTCATGTTATCCTTTCAGTCCTTGAACATAATTGAGCAAACTTTAACAGCAGTTTTAATATACTTCTTTGCAATTTCTATCATATATTATTTCTGGTTCTATTTCTACTGATTGGTATTTATCTCAATTATAATTATACTTTTCTGCTCTTTTGCATACCTAGTACTTTTGCTTGAA
The DNA here is from genome assembly GCA_963573385.1 of Cacajao melanocephalus. Taxonomy (NCBI): domain Eukaryota; kingdom Metazoa; phylum Chordata; class Mammalia; order Primates; family Pitheciidae; genus Cacajao; species Cacajao melanocephalus. The sequence goes on along the minus strand of CAUYLG010044940.1, from coordinate 26,325 downwards.
TGCCAGACATTGTGAAATTTTACATTGTGAGGGCTGGGTTCCCCACTTTTAAAGGGACCCAGACCATGTTTATTCAGGAATGTAAGTTACTTAAAGTTCATTTTGAGGTTTCTAAAGAAAGTTTTTAAGGGGCTGGGCACAGTCACTCATGCCTATAATCCCAGGACTTTCAGAGGCTGAGGCAAGAGGACTGCTTGAGACCAGGAGTTTGAGAATAGCATGGTCAACAAAGTGAGACCCCTTCTCTACAAAAAATAAAAAAAATAAGAAAAGTAGCCCAGTGTTGTGGTACACACCTATAGTCTTAGCTAATCGGGAGGCTGAAGTGGAGGAAACCTTGAACCAGGAGCTGGAGTCTGAAGTGAGCTATGATAATCCCACTGCACACCAGTCTGGGCAACAGAGCGAGACTTTGTCTCAAAAAAAACAAAAAAAAAGTTTTTAAGGGTGAAGCAGAAAAACCTTTCTTTCCATTACTAAGTTTAGCTTTCTTAGCTTCAGTTAGGTGGTAGGAACCTGAATAATGATTGTCAGCCCTGTATAAGTTCTGAAAATTGTTTGCATTATAGGTCCCAGAAACTATGCTTTCCCAAAGGTGTTATTTGTCAGGTTTTATGGATGTCACCCTACACACACGAACTGGTTTTCGGCAGGATTAAAGACACATTGCATGCTGATTTCTTGAGCTCTTTCTCTGTGCAGCTCTTTCCTTTTTGGTACAATGCCCTCATAAATTCCAGCCACTCAATACACCGAAGGCAGAGACTGAGCAATTTAATTTATTTAAGCTTTATTCTGTTCTTTTTTAAAACTTAAAAACTTTAATAGCTCTCCATACTTTGTAGATATTTAGGTCTGTCACCTATTTCTTTAAATATGAAATATTACAAAATCAGTATTAAAAAATTAAATCTAATCATTTCAACTTTTTCTTGAATAAGTCTGTTTCTGCAGTCTGATGCCTCTTGACAAGTCAACATCTTGATTTGTTTCTTCATGCAATTAATTCAGTACTTACTGGCTTTTGTCCTCAAATGATCAGATTTCCTAAGGCCTAGAATGGAAGTGTTCTCTTCCAGAATTCTAACACCCAGTGCCCTTGAGCAAATTATGCTACATGGCAAAGGGGAAAGAGGCTGCAGATTGAATTCAGGTTGTTAATCAGCTGACCTTAAAATAAGATTATCCTGGTGGATCCAACTTAATCATGAGTCCTTAAAATGGGAAGAAGGAGGCAGAGGAGTCAGAAAAAGAGAGACGAAATTGTGAGAGAGAATCAACCAGTCACGACTGGCTTTGGAAATAAAAGACCATGCTAGCAGCCTGTAAAAGCTGAAAAATGCAAGAAAATTGATTCTGGCCTAGAGCTTTCATAAAGGAACACAGCCCTGCCTGCAGTTTGATATTAGCCCAGTGAGACCCATTTCAGACCTCTGACCTCCAGAACTGTAAGATACTAAGTTTGTCATGTGCCACTAAACTTGTGGTATTCATTACGACACTAATAGGAAACTCATACCTGCTTCAAACTAATTTCATGGCTTGAAGTTCCTTGATTGACTCAGGGTACAGATCTACTAACGGACAGGTCTATGGCAAGTTCAATATTTGATATTTTTCTACCTTTTCTTTTCCCACTCTGATCATCACCAAGGCAACCTTCTGGGACTGGGGAAAGGCAAGATGATTTAGACCTACTTGCTTTTATCCTAAAACATAACCCTTTGATTCGCAACTTTATGTAAAGACAATCTCCCATAGAACTATTTGGATAGGCTATGGCCCTAGAATTCTGATCTTCTTGCCTAAACAGCCACGAAAGCACAAATATGTGGTACTAACAAAAGACATTAAGCTTAAGCAGCTTTTTACCTCTGATTTTCTACTCACCTCTAAAATTAGCTTGGGTATTCTCAAAGCTCTTGGCCATTTTTAACTTTTTAAAAATCCAGCACTTTTCATTGTTTTTAGAAGAAAGGTTGATCCAGATCAGGAGTCCCCAACCCTCAGGGCCGTGGACCAGTACCAGTCTGTGGCCTGTTAGGAAATGGACCACACAGCAGGAGGTGAGCAGCCAGTAAGCGAGCAGTACCTCCTGAGCTCTGCCTCCTGTCAGATCAGATTCTCATAGGGGCACAAACCCTATTATCAACTGTGCATGTGAGGTATTCTAGGTTGTATACTCCTTATGAGATTCTTAAGGCCTAATGATCTGAGGTGGAACAGTTTCATCCCAAAACCATGCGCCCTGTCCATAGAAAAACTGTCTTCCACGAAACTGGTCACTGGTGCCAAAAAGGGTAGGAACCACTAATTTAGATAACTCAACTCTTTCAAAGACCAAAATTCATAGTTCTTTAAGACTGATTATACCATAGGGTTCATTTGTGTAAGTACATAAAGTTACCTATTTCCCTACTGAAAGCCATGTGATTTTTTGTGGTGGTGTTATCACAAACATTGCTGCATTGAAACCTTTCATAAATGGCTTATCCTGTCCAACTGGTAGTTTCTGCTGGGTAGAAATCATCAAGTAAGATTACTTAACCCTAGAGTATGAATACTTTAAGCTTTACCACAGTCAATACTGCATTGTATGGCTGAATCATCTTAACAATCATATCAGCAATGTTTGAGTTCCTATTATCCCCAAATGGTCACCAAAAGTTGTTATCATCAGACTTCATATTTGTCCGACACATAAAAACAAAATTATAATTTTAATTTGCAGTTCTCTGATCATTGTTTTAGCGTATTTTCAAATATTCTACTTTCACATTTCTCCTTTAGCCAGGCATGGTGGCTCATGACTGTAATCCCAGCACTTTGGGAGGCTGAGGTGGGCAGACTGCTTGAGTCCAGGAAATATGGTGAAACCCTCCCCACCCCATATATATATAAATTAGCTGGGGATGGTGGCATGTACCTGTAGTCCCAGCTACTCAGGAGGCTGAAGTGTGAGGATCACCCGAGCCTAGGAGGTTTGAGCCTGCAGTGAGCTAAGCCATGATCATGCTCCTGCACTCTAGTCTAGATGGCAGGCTAGAGTCATCCAGGTTTTTATTTTTCTTCTTACTTTTATTTTAGGTTCAGGGGTACACGTACAGGTTTGTTACATAGGTAAACTGATGTATCAGAGGTTTGGTGTACAGCCTATTTCATCACCTGGGTAACAAACCTAGTATCCAATAGTTGTTCTTCTGATTCTCTTGCTTCTTGCACCCTCCACCCTCAAGCAGGTCCCAGTGTCTGTTGCTCCCCTCTTCGTATCCATGTGTTCTCATTACTTACATGGTAGAATATGTGGTATTTGATTTTCTGTTCCTGTGTTAGTTTGTTAAAGATGATGGCCTCCAGCTCCATTTATGTCCTTGCAAAGAATATGAGCTTGTTCTTTTTCATGGCTGCATAGTATTCATGGTATATACATAAACCATATTTTCTTTATCCAATCTATCAGTGATGGGCACTTAGGTTGATTCCATGTCTTTACTATTGTGAATAGTGCCGCAATGAACATATGCATGCATCTTTACAATACAACAATTTATATTCTTTTGGGTATATACCCAGTAATGGGATTGTTGGTTTGAATGGTAGTTCTGCTTTTAGCTCTTTGAGGAACTGATCTAATGATTTCCACAATGGTTGAACTAATTTATCCTCCCACCAACAGTGTGTAAGTGTTCTGTTTTCTCTGCAGCCTTGCTGGTATATTATTTACTTTTTAGAAATACCATTCTGACTGGTGTGAGATGTTATCTAACTGTGGTTTGATTTGCATTTCTCCAATAATCAGTGAGATTACTGATTTTTTCATATACTTGTTGACTGCATGCACATCTTCTTTTGAAAAGTGTCTGTTCATGTTTTTTGCCCACTTTTTAATGGAGTTGTTTTTTTCTTGTAAACTTAAGTAAGTTCCTTATATATGCTGGAAATTAAACCATTGTCAGATGCATAGTTGGCAAGTATTTTCTCCCATTCTGCATGTTTTTACTCTGTTGACAATTTCTTTTGCTGTGCAGTTTCTTTAATTTAATTAGTTCCCATTTGCCAATTTTTGCTTTCATTGCAATTGCTTTTGGCATCTTTGTTATGAAATCTTTGCCCATGCCAATGTCCTAAATGGTATTGCCTAGGTTATCTTCAATGGTTTTTATGGTTTTGGGTTTTACATTTGAGTCTTTAGTCTATCTAGAGTTAATGTTTTTATAATGTGTAAGGAAGGGGTCTAGTTTCAATTTTCTGCACATGGCTAGCCAGTTATCTCAGCACCATTTATGAATAGGAAGTCCTTTCCTTATTGCTTATTTTTGTTAGCTTTGTTGAAGATTAGATGATTTTAGGTGTATGGCCTTATTTCAGTACTCTCTATTCCGTTCAGTTGGTCTATATATCTGGTTCTGTATCAGTACCATGTTGTTTTAGTTACTGTAGCCCTGTAGTATAGTTTGAAGTCAGGTAATGCGATGCTTCTAAGCTTTTTTCTTTTTGCTTAGGATTGCCTGGCTATTCAGTCTCTTCTTTTGGTTCCACATGAATTTACAAACAGTTGTTTCTAGTTCTGTGAAAAATGTTATTGACAGTTTGGTAGAAATAGCAGTGAATCTGTAAATTGCTTTGGGTAAAATGATCACTTTAATGATATTGATTCTTCCTATCCATGAGCATGGAATGTTTTTCCATTTGTTTGTGTCATCTCTAATTTATCTGAGCAGTGTTTTGTAATTCTCATTGTAGGGATGTTTCAGCTGCCTGGTTAGCTGTATTCCTAGGTATTTTATTCTTTTTGTGGCAACTGTGAATGAGACTGCCTTCCTGATTTGGCTCTCGGCTCACTGCTGTTGGTGTACAGGAATGCAAGTAATATTTGTTCATTGATTTCGTATCCTGAAATTTTGCTGAAGTTGTTTGGGCCGAGACTACCGGGCTTTCTAGATATAGAATCATGTAATCTACAGACAGGTATAGTTTGACTTCCTCTTTTTGCATTTGGATGCACATTATTTCTTTCTCTTGCCCGACTACTCTGACCAGCACTTCCAACATTATGTTGAATAGAAGTGGTGAGAGGAGGCATCCTTGTCATGTGCCAGTTTTCAAGGGTGATGCTTCCAGCTTTTGGTCATTCAGTATAATGTTGGCTGGGAGTCTGTCATATGCAGCTCTTACTATACTAAGGTGTGTTCCTTCAATATCTACTTTACTGAGTTTTTAACATGAAGAGAAACTGAATCAATAAATTGAAAGCCTTTTCTGTATCTGCTGAGATAATCATGTGGTTTTTGTCTTTAGTTCTGCTTGTATGATGAATCATTTACTGATTTGCATACATTGAACTGATCTTGCATCCCAGGAATAAAGCCTACTTGATTGTGGTGTATTAGCTTTTTCATGTGCTGTTAGATTCAGTCTCCAAGTATTTTGATGAGGATTTTTGCATCTATGTTCATCAAGGATATTGTCCTAGAGTTCTCTTTTGTTGTTGTGTCTCTGTCAAGTTTTGGTATCAGGATGATGTTGGCCTCATACAATGAGTTGGGGAGGAGATCCTTTTCCTATATTTTTTGGAATAGTTTCAGTAGCAATGGTACTAGCTCTTGTTTGTATAACTGGTAGAATTTGGTTGTGAATCTATCAGGTCCAGGGCTTTTTTAGGTTGGTAGGGTATTTATTACTGATTCAATTTAAGAGCTCATTATTGGTCTCTCCAGGGCATCAATTTCTTCTTGGTTCAGTTGTGGGAGGATATATGTGGCCAGAAATTTGTCCATCTTTTCTAGGTTTCTAGTTTGTATGAACAGAGGTGTTTGTAGTAGTCTCTGATGGTTATTCGTATTTCCATGGAGTCAGTGGTAGCATCCCCTTTGTCTTTTCTAATTGTGCTTATTTAGGTCTTCTCTCTTCTGTATTACCTGGCTAGTGACCTACCTTATTAATTTTTTCAAAAAACTCCTGAATTCAATGATCTTCTGAATGCTTTTTCTCATCTCAGTCTCCATCAGTTAAGTTCTGATTTTGGTTATTTCTTGTTTTCTGCTAACTTTAAGGTTACTTTGCTCTTGATTCTCTAGTTCTTTTAGTTGTGATTTTCGGCTATTAATTTGAGATCTTTCTAACTTTTTGATGTGGGCATTTAGTGCTATAAATTTCCCTCTTAACACTGCCTTAGTTGTGCCCCAGAGATTCTGGTATGTTGCATTTTTGTTTGCATTAGTTTCAAAGAACTTGTTAATTTTTGCTACTTATCCACAAGCAATTTCATTATTTATCCACAAGCTACTCAGGAACACGTTAATTTTCATGTAATTACATGGTTTTGAGTGATTTTTTTAAAGTTCTAAATTTATATATTTATTGAGCTGTGACCCAGGAGTTTCTGGTATGATTTTGGGTCTTCTGAATTTATTGAGGATTGTTTTACGTTCAATCATGCAGTCAGTTTTAGTATGTGCCATATGGTGATGAGAAGTATGTATACTCTGTTGTTTTGTGATGAAGAGTGCTGTAGAGGTCTATCAGATCCATTTGGTCCAATGCTAAGTTCAGGTCCTGAATATCTTTGTTAAGTTTCTCCCTCGATTATCTAATACCCTCCAGTGAGCACTGAAGTCTCCTATTTTTATTGTGGGGGAGTCTAAGTATCTTTGTAGGTCTCTAAGAACTTGCTTTATGAATCTGGGTGCTCCTCGGATGGGCGCATAGATATTTAGGATGGTTAGGTCTTCTTGTTGAATTAAACCCTTTACCCTTATTTAATGCTCTTCTTCGCCTTTTTTCATCTTTGTTGTTTTAAGTCAGTTTTGTCTGAATTAGAATTGCAACCCCTGCTTTTTTCTCATTTCCATTTGTTTGGTAGGTTTTCTTCCATCCCTTTATTTTCAGTCTATGTATGTCACTGTAAGGTGGGTCTCTTGAAGACAGCATACTACTGGGTCTTGCGTTTTTATCCAGCTTGCCACTCTCTGCTTTTTAAATGATGCATTTTCCCCATTTACATTCAATATTAGGATTGATATGTGTGGATATGACCCTGTTATTGTGTTGTTAGCTGGTTATTATGCTGGCTTGTTTGTATGGTTGTTTTACAGTGTCATTTGTCTGTGTACTTAAGTGTTCTTGTACTGGCTGGTAATAATCTTTCCTTTCCATATTTAATGTTCCTTTCAAGATCTCTCGTAAAGGCAGGTCTGATGGCATCAAATTCCTTCCACATTTGCTTATTTAAAAAGGATCTTATTTCACCTTTGCTTAGGAAGCTTAGTTTACCTGCATATAAGAATTTTGGTTGAAAATATTTTTATTTAAGAATGTTCAGTATAGGTACCAAATCTCTTGTGGCATTTAGGGTTTCTGCTGAGAGGTCTGCTATTAGCCTGATGGAGTTCCCTTTGTAAGTGACCTGCCCTTTCTCTCCAGCTACCTTTAACATTTTCATTCCAACCTTGGAAAATGTGATTATGTGTCATAGGAATGATGAATCTTCCAAGGGTTCTCTGTATTTCCTGAATTTGATTGTTGGTCTCTTTAGTGAGGTTGGGGAGGTTTTCAATAATGATATTCTGAAATACATTTTCCAAGTTGTTTTCTTTTTCCCTGTACCTTTCAGGAATGACAATGATTTGTAGGTGTGGCCTCTTTACATAATCCCGTTATTTCTTGGTGACTTTGTTCACTCCTTTTCATTCTTTTTTATTTTGTCTGACTCTTATTTCAGAGAGTCAGTCTTCAAGCTCCGAGGTTCCTTCCCGAGCCTGGTCTAGTCTGCTGTTATTATGATTGGATTGTGATATTCTTGTAGTGTGTTTTTCTGCTCTAACGGATCAGTTAGGTGCTTTTGATTGTTTATACTGGCTATGTTGTCTGTCAGCTCCTATATATATTCCATTTCTGCTATTTCAGCTTTGGCCCCTTTTAACTGAACTGCTGGCCTTTTAAGAATTCAGGCATAGTTTTAGGTATTCTGGGTAATAATGATCAAATTCATAAATTGCAAAAATTTCCAATTATGGCTTGACTTTTCATTTTGTTTTTGGGTGGCTCTTTTGGTTTAATATACCATACTTTAACCTTTTTGTGTGTATTGTTTTATGGTTTGTATATTTTTTCTTACATAGGAAAAATTTTTGAAAGTCAAAAATCGTTTTATGTGTGAATATGAGTGTCCATTTTGTTTTTACGTGTAGTTCTTTAATGTACTGAAATTCATTTTCTTATAAACAGTATAAAACAGAAAATCAATTTTATCCAAAGCACCATTCATTTTCAGGCCACTTTTATTACTCATTAAATCTCAAAAGGATGTGGGTCTGTATTTCTTGCCCATTCCCAGCTTTACTGAAATATAATTTACTACCATAAAATTCACTCACTTTCTGTCTCTATACATTTGCCTTTTCTGGATATTATATATAAAGAGAATGATATCACCCCTGCACTTTTGTGTCTGACTTCTTTTACTGACCGTAATGTGTCTGAGATTCATCATGTTATAGAATACATCAGTACTCCAATCCTTTTAACAGCTGAATAGCATTCCACTGTATGGATATATTACCTTTGTTTATTGATTTGCTAGCTAATGAAACTCTAGGTTGTTTCCACTTTTTGCTACCGTGAATAACACTGCTAAGAAATTTACATGGAAAAGATTTTCATTTCTACTAGGTAGGTCTATAGCAATATAATTGCTGGGTCATATGGTAAGTCTGTATTTAATATTTTGAAAAACTGCCAAACTGTTTTCCAAAGTGCCTGCACCATTTGCATTCCCATAACAAATTCTCCACATCTTTACCAAAACTTTGATTATAGCCATTCTAGTGGATGCAAAGTGCAATCTCATTTCCCTAGTGACTAATGATGTTGAATATTTTTTCATGTGTTCATTGGCAGCTCATGTAAGTTCCTTGGTAAAATGACTATTCAGATTTTTTGCCCATTTTTCAATTGAGTTATCTGTCTTTTCATTATTGAGTTGTAAGAGTTCTTTTGAACATAAATCCCTTATGAGATATTCATCCATCTGCAAGTATTTTCTTTAAGCCTGTGGATTTTTTTCTTGATACAGGGTGATGTGGTTCGGCTCTGTGTCCCCACCCAAATCTCATCTTGTAGCTCCCATAATTCCCATGTGTTATGGGAGGGACCTGGTGGAAGATGACTGAATTATAGGGGCTGGTCTTTCTCGTACTGTTCTGGTGATAGTGAACAAGTCTCTGATATTTGATGGTTTTTACAAACACGAGTTTCTCTGCACAAGCTCTCCTTGCCTGCCACCATCCATGTAAAATGTGACTTGCTTCTGCCATGATTTTGAGGCCTCCCCAGCCATGTGGAACTGTAAGTCCAATAAGCCTCTTTGTTTTGTAAATTGCCTAGTCTCAGGTATGTCTTTATCAGCAGTGTGAAAACAAATTAATACACAGGGTCTTGCTCTGGAATTCAGGTTGACGTGCAGTGGCACTATCAAAGCTCACTGCAGTACTTCCCGGGCTTGAGTAATCCTCCTGCTCCAGCTTCCTGAGTAGCACAGGCATGCACCACCATGCCTGGCATTTCATTTTATTTTATGTTAGTAGAGATAGAGACAAGGTTTTGCTATGTTTCCCATATCTCTTTGTGACTTTCTTTTTAGACTTTCCATTCATCTGCTCATATACTCCTAAGCTAATACCACAGTGTATTAAACATCACTATTTTATGATTTAAAAAATATTCTTAGTAACATTTTATCATTTTTTTAAATAAAGGTCTAGCACATTGTTTACTGGAGTTATTCTTGCTTATGTTATAGGTTTTATAATCATCAAAAATGTTAACTTAAAAATAATCTTGTTTCTGGCAGGATGTAGCAGCTCTCGCCTATAATGCCAGGACTTTGGGAAGCCAGGCAGATAGATCACTTCAGGTCAGAAGCTCGAGACCAGCCTGGCCTATGTGGCAAAACCCTGTCTCTACGAAAAATACAAAAATCAGCTGGGTGTGTGGTGTGTGCCTGTAATCCCAGCAACTCAGGAGTGAAGGCAAGAGAATAGCTTGAACTTGGGAGGCAGAGTTTGCAGTGAGCCACAATCGCGCCACTGCCCTCCAGCCTGGGGGACAGAGTGAGACACCATCTTAAAAATAAATAAATAAATACAAAATAAAAATAAAAACCCTTGTTTCTTTTTGGTGTACATGGATGTGGCCAATTTATATACAAAACACTTGTTAAAACTATCCACCAGCTTTAATAGTATATCTATAGATTCTTTTACACTTCTACACAAATACCTGTGAAAAACAATTGTAAATCCTCTTCCAAATCGTGTTTTTTTTTCTTATTTTTACTGTTTTGATGATATCCTCAAGTTAATGTTGAACTGGTAATAATGAGCATCCTTTCCATTTTACTGATTACAAATGAAATTCTTCTCACATTTTGAAGTCACATAAAATACTTGCTGTAGATTTTTTGTAGATATCATACTTTTGCCAGAATGAAGATTTCCTTCTATGGCACTTTTTGAAATTTTGATCCAGAGTAACAGAATTTGTTAACTGGGCACACGGGGAAAGAGATGGGCAGTGTCAAGGACAAAATATTTCAGTGAGACAAAAACAAGTTTACTGAGTTCAAGAAAGTAGTAGAAGACAGTGAATTACACTAGAGTTTAAGATTTTAGATACTGAAAGATTCTAGGTATAGTCTGCAGAAGTATCTCCCAAACTTTTGACACACAAGCCCCATCAATAAAAACTTGACTGTGTACACTTGATAGCTGCATATATGTTCAAAATAAAAAAGAAAAAGATGAAATTTAAAACATCATAAAATGTCTTAATTTGTTCAAGTCATAAAAATCATTAGTTGCTCATTCAAGTCATGTGTATTATTTATCTACTGCTATATAACAAAAGGCCACAAACTATGTGCCTTAAAACAACACAAATTTATTTATCACAGCTCTTTAGATCAGAAGCCTGGTATGATGTGGCTGGTTGACCAGTTGAGTTCTCACCTGGAGGTGCTGAGGAAAGCTTCCAAGTTCATTCTTACTAGCAAAATTCAGTTTGGTGTGGTTGCAGGACAGAGGTCCTTATTCTTTTACTGTCAGCCAAGGGCGATCCTCTGACTCCTAGAGGTCACCTTTATTACTTAATATGTAGCTCCCTCCATTTTCAAGCCAGTAACTGTGCAGAGAATTTGAATCTCCCACCTCCTCTTCTACCACCAGCAGAAAAACAAACAAACAATACAACCACCTCTCTACTATAAAAGGACTCAATTGAGTTTAGGTCAGACCTGCCCAGATAATTTCTCTCTTAATGCCAACTATGCCTTATAACATAACCTAATCATGATGTGGGGGAGTAAGGTAGGGTGGGGGGTTCATCTTGAGGGGCTGTCTTAAAATTCTGCCTACTACATCACAATATGCACTAAGGATAAAGTTCATTATTAATGACAGTGAATTACAAGTGAACAGATGAACTAAGGTAAGAAGGTCTTGGCCTTCTGCTGGTGCGGCATCTCCACGCAGGGCCTCAGCCTCGTCCTGTCCCTGACTGAGGACTCCACAGCGGGTGCTCCTTGGGCATGGAGGAGGCAGCAGGAAGGGGTGACAGGAGCAGGTGCAGAGCACCCCCCAGTCACCCTCGGCCTCCCCTACCTCTGAGCTGCCAACAGCCAAGACCTGGCAAAGCAGAGAGAGGAGGGGACAAAAGGGAAGGAGGCGGCCTCTGTGAAAGCAGGCCCCACCCCCAAAGCAGAGCAGACATCCGAGTCTGCAAATTGTGTCCTCCTGGGGGAGAAGCTCCCCCATGAGTTCCTCCTTAGGGAGAAGCCCCCCCATGAGTTCCTCCTTTGAAGCCAATAGCACCCTGGGGAGGGCAGGGGCTGCATGGAAACTAGAGAACGTAAACCCCGCAGAAGAAAACTCAAAGCATCAGTCCCATGCATGTCTATGAACAAGCGAACGGGCCCAAAGGCTCTTCTCTGTTTCAATTTTTTGGTCCCATTTCTTTTCAAATATGATTAGAGTTACATTGCTTTCACCTCATAATTGGGCTAATGGTTTATACTAGGATAGGAGAAATACGTCAACTTTAAAATTTTGGTCTTCTTTATCTACACTTCAATTTCTAGCATTACCTTTAATTTGTGGTTTCTTTGTAGGAATCTCTGTAAACTACACGTCTATTATATGAACCTTACTTCAGTTAAAATTAAATAATAAAGCAGCAAAAATCACACAAACTCCAGTATCTTGAAAGTGAATGCACAAATGAACATACCACTATCAAGCCAAACCTCTGTAGAATGCATCTCTTCCATCAGAATGGCAAGTAACTTAACTGAAATGTGACCTTCTGACATAGAACTAGTATTAGTTTATCTTAAATTAATATAGTAATAAGCATGTTTTAAAAAACAAATATCACAAGACAATTCTGCTATCTCTTAGACTGAGTTGTCTCCACACTGGAGACCATTTGTCAAAAGTATGGTCCAGCTTCCACCTACAATGTGAAAAGCTGAAAAGAATGTCATTTCCACCGAATAAGACTGGATAATTTACAAAAAGTGTAACTTTTCTCAAACCCATTGGAGAGCTGAGGTTACAGAATAATCTATCAGCTTAAAATCTGTGGGGGAGGGGGAAAAAGATACTTCCAAAGAGATGGGACATGAAAATAGACTCATGTGTCACAGAGCATGGCAGGGAGGTGAGACCACCATACAAGTGGGTAAGAATTCAACTATAATTTTTAACAAATTGCTAAAGGAAAAGTATGGGCTAGAGTGAGTGTATAGCTGCAGACATGGTCCTCACCAACTGGCTGACCAGAAAGAGTCTAAGAACAGCAAGAGATTAAAGAAAGTCTCTTTTAGTGATGCAGCCCTATAAGATGGGAGAAACTGGCACAGAAGGAAAATAATAAAGCCCTACCTGGTCCCTTCTTTCCAAAACAGCTAAAATTTTAAGCTGCTTAGCATAGAGAAGCAAACCATATCACTCCCAGAAAACAGGCAAACAAGGCCCACTATGACTGGAGTAGGAGAAAAAAAAAAATCTATCCCTGAGGGAAGAACAGGAAACTAACCTGAACCTAGATTATTAAGATATCTCCTGTGGCATGTAATAGCGCAGGACCACTAAGAAAACCCCAGCCCTCAGACTCAGGGATACAAAACACTGCCTAACTAAAACAAAGACAACAGAGAAATTTTTATCTTCATCACCTACTGCCAGGCTAGCAAGCACAGAGTAACAAGCAGTAACAATCTACCACTGATGAAAAGGCAAACACTTGAAGAGCCTCTGCATAAGGTACAGAGCAGAGGGAAGGTTAAAGATTAAGGTACAACAGAAACATTGAGGAAAATCTGTCAGCAAAACAATCCTCCACTCTCAGTACAAGGTAATATGAGAGGAATTTGAAGCTGATGAAGGTAACCGAAGATAACTATAGTAAGAACAAAATCCAAATACAGCGGAACTCTTAACCAGACAGACTCAATCCCTGATACTAACAGCCTAGCAGCAAAAGAGGCACATACATTTTCAGGCATAGATGCTATTCACCTAAGTGTCTGCTTTTCTACATATTACGTCTGACAGTCATTCAAAAATCACACACACACACACACACACACACACACAGGAAAAAACCAACAACAAAGAGATTAATAGGATCATATTTAGACATGACACGGATGATAGAAATGACACGGATGATAGAAATACCAGAAAGGAACTTTAAAATAACTATGATTCATATATTTAACACTCCGGTGAAAAAGTGAGCAAAATGCATATACATACTGAGAATGTTAACAGAAATAAGGAAGTCAAATGGAAATTCTAGAAATAAAAACAAGTACCAGTGACAAAGGATGTCTTCCAGGGGTTCTTCAGCAAAGTCAACATAGGCAAGGAAAGAATCAGTGAACTTAAAATTAGGTCAACAGAATATATCCAAACTAAAACACCAAGGGTTTTTTTTTTTAAGTTTCATGTAAAATTAGTGTATGACAATATCAAATTGTTTAACATAAATATAACTGGAAACCCAAAAGGAAAAGAAAGAATGAAACAGAAGAAATATTGAAAAGGTAACAGCTGAGACTATTACAAAAGTAATGAAAGACTTCAAACTTCAGGTCAGAGAATCGCAAAGAGCACTATGCAAAACAAATACTTAAAATCTTAAAAGCAGCCAGATTTTAAAAAGAACAATTTATATACACAAGAACAAAGATAAGAATTATAGCACATTTCATAAAGAAAACTATGAAAACAAGAAGACAATAAAGTGACATATTTAAGTGCTAAAAGAAACAAAGTGTGAACCCAGAATTCTACACCAAGCAAAAAAAATTTGAAAAATAAAGGTGAAATAAAGACATTTCAGACATACAAAAACCGAGATAATTCATTATCAGCAAACCTGCACTACAAGAAATATTAAAGGAAATTCTTCAGACAGACATGTTACCACACAGACATTTGGATCTACACAAAGCAATGAAGGCTGCTGAAAAATGGTCAAGATTACTAATAAATATAAATAAATACAGTTTTTAATTGTTCTAAAGGATAATCAAGTATTTAACACAAAAACAGTCATAATGTGGGTTTGTGTACAAGTTTTGTACTTTTTGTATAAGTTTTGCAAATCATATATTTTTAACACACATGTAGACCATATAAAGAACTCTTAAAACTCAATATTAAGGAAAAAAAAACCTAATTTTTTTTTAATGAACAAAAGATATGAACAGACACCTCAGAAAAGAAGTTATATGGAGAGCAAATAAGCACATAAAAAGATGCTCAATATCACTTATCAAAACATGCAAATTGAAACACCAATAAATTACCACTACATAACCATTAGACTGGTGAAAAAGAAACTGCTACTAGTGCACGGGTAAGGATGCAGAGAAACTGGAATTCTCAGAAACCGCTGTTAGGAATGCAAAATGCAAAACAGCCTAACAATTTCTAGTAAGTTAAACATACACTAAGGAACAACCCCATTCTTAGGTATAATCACAAGAGAAATAAAACATTTACACAAAAACCTGTATAAACAAGTGTTCATATAGGTCCATTCATAACCACCCAAACCTGGAAATAACTCAATGTGCTTCTCCAAATGTTGAATGGATAATTTGTGGTATAGTAAAATACTACTCAGCAATAGAAAGGAACAAACTGCTAATATATGCAACACCAGAGTATCTCAAATGCATGTTGTTAAGTGAAGGAAGCCAGATTCAAAAATATATCATGTATGCTTCCACTTATATGACACTAAAAAAAAGTAAAACTATCTGATCAAAAAGCAGATTCATGGTTGTTAATGCCTGGATGTAGAAAAGAAGATAACTATCACATACACAAAAGAACTTCTGGGGATGATGAAACTGTTCTATATCTTGATTGCAGAGTGGCTGATTACCCAACTGTTTGCTTGACCTCACTGAATTGTGCTCTGTGAATCATACCTTAATAAAACTGGCAAAATAACAAAAATTTTAAAATATGACATAAGAGATTTTGAAGGATAGAGGGATGAAAGTCATTACTGAGAATTAAATGACTGTGAGGTTGGAATGCTTGGTGGGTTATCGTGAAGAGAAATGAAGTCCAGGAATAATGTCAGGGTTTAAAGTAAGGATGGGAAATTAAAAACTAGGGGTCAAAGCCACCTATCTGTGCAAAGATACCTGGCTTTTAGCACACTCATGCCATACTAAAAAGCCCAAGATCCTCAAAAATAAAAAGCATTTTGTATGGGAGCACAAAAATGATTTGAAAGCAAAATCATGATATAGAGTACACAAAGAAAAACTACCTTTAAAAAAATAATAAAAAGCTTTTTGAGAGTAAATGTAAGGATAATGAGGTATGTTCACATAAATATAACATTTTATAAGAGAAGCTCAGAGAAATTACAGGAAAATTCAAAGAAATAATTTTTTTTAATAAATAGAAGATTAATATAAGAATTTAAGTTAGTCTTAGTTTAGCATAACCTCTCTCATCATTAGTTAATCCTCCACTCTACTCTGGCGGTCCTCTGTTTCAACTTTTTGCAAACACTCTGCTCATTTATTTTTCTTTGCTTTTAAGGCCTCTACTCCTTGTTCTTCTCCATCCCTTCTTTTGTCTAACTCAAACTCTGTGTCTTCAAGGAAGGCGCCTCTAATTAAACCATTCCTAATTAATATCTGTTCATCTTTAAATGCTTACCATACTGATTTGTGTTATGCAATTCAGAGTATCTAAGCTATATCAAAAAAGCTTTTCTAATCCCAAATGTAGCTAAAGTCAACTGAGTTCAGGAAACTGGGTTTCCAATAGTCACACATTCCAAGTTGCAATATTTGAAATCAGAAGTATCTTGGGAAATCTATTATTTCCATAAGCCATTCTGATACATATTTGGCATCTAAACCTATTCCATGATAGCCTCATATTGCTGAATGAACAAACCCAAAACCACAATTTTAAAAACCCATCTCTTTTTAGAACACATATCCAGATCTCTGGTAAGGAAAATACAGTCACCAAATTTATTACAAACAGACAAGAGGAAGAACAAATATGTCTTTTACCCCTTAGTGCAAAAATTTCAAGCCTTCCTTCGTTAAAAAAAATTTCAAGCCTTGCCTCCTTAAAAGAAAAAAAATCATTTTTTTAATACCCACTAATAACATATTTGAAGCCCTAAACTTTGCTCAATCTAATCTCTCCTCACCCTCACACAGAGTTATATCTGAAATTATGATTACGGAAGTGAAGCACACAAAGTGATGGTGAGATGCACAGAGTTATGGGTTAACTCAAGGGGAGCAGAGGTAAAACTTTCTGATGACAAGTAATCATACTATAAACTTCAGAGTTCACACCACAATGATTTGATATTCCCCAATCTGTTTATGTTGGTTCATTTTTATGCTGCTATGAAGAAATTCCCATGACTGGATACTTTATAAAGGAAAGAGGTTTAATTGACTCACAGTTCCACATGGCTAAGGAGGTCTCATGAAACTTAACAGTCATGGTGGAAAAAGAAGCAAACACATTCTTCTTCATATGGCAGCAGGAGAGAGACGTGCTAAGTAAAGTGGGCAAACGCCCCTTATGAAACCATCAGATCTCGTGAGAACTCACTATCGTGAGACCAGCATGGGGGAACTGCTCCCATGATCTAATCGCCTCCCACGAGGTCCCTCCCCTAACACTTGGGGATTACAATTCAAGATGAGATTTGGGTGGGGACTCAGAGCCAGACTAAATCCCTCCTTATCAAAATGCTATTAAAACTGATCTGATGGCCTCAAATTTAATGTTGTGTTTTCATAATGAAAATACATCTGATTTTCATTACATTGTATAATTCTGAAGCAATGCTTTTCTATCTACCAGTAGATTTACCTATTTACCTTTGAACAGATTCTTGAGTTGCTAGATTCAATTCTACATTTTAAATTCTGCTTAAATGCATGCAATTATTATCAGTAAAGGAGCAAATCTGATAACTTTGCCCTCCATAACAAACAAACTGACAGTCACACTTACCTAGTGAAGTTCCCCCCCCCTTTTTTTTTTTTTTGAGATGGAGTTCTCACTCTATCACCCAGGCTGGAATGCAGTGGACTGATCTCAGTTCACTGTAACCTTCAACTCACTGTAACCTCTGCTTCCCGGGGTCACATGATTCTTCCGCCTCAGGCTCCTGAGTAGCTGGGACTACAGGCACAAGCCACCACACATGGCTAATTTTTTTTATTTTTAGTAGAAACAGGGTTTCACGACGTTGGCCAGGTTGGTCTCTCCTGACCTCAGGTGATCCACCCACCTCGGCCTCCCAAAGTGTTGGGATTACAGGCGTGAGCCACCGTGCCTGGCCTGAAGTGCTTCTTTAGTCAGTACTCAGATGATAAATCCATTTCAGTGTCTCTTACATGCTGGTAAATCCATTCACCATATTCATAAATGTAAAAGTGTAATTTATATAAAATCTCTATATTTTCTTAGAATTTTGCTATTAAGCACTGACTCCTGCATTTGAATGCAAAAAGACATTAAAACAAATGGTAACGAGACACAGACTTTAGGATTAGGGGAGACAGGAAAAGGTGTCACTTTCCAGAAATGATGATGCCTAAGTGAAGTCTTAATGGAAGAGTAAACGTTAGCAAGGCAAAACAAAGAAGGGCATATTACACATTTAGAAAAGGAGAACAGTATGTATAAAAAGACAGGGACAAGAGAACTTGATATGCTTAAGAACAGCACTACCCAATAAAATTTTCTGTAATGACAAAAACATTCTGAATCTGTGCTGCTCAATACAGTAGTTGAGAAAATTTTACTTAGTTTTACTTAAATTTATTTATTTATTTGAGACAGAGTCTCGCTCTGTCACCCAGGCTGGAGTGCAGTTGCACAATCTCGGCTCACTGCAACCTCTGTCTTGGGTTCAAGCAATTCTGCCTCAGCCTTCCAAGTAGCTGGGATTACAGGCACCACCACACCGGGTTAATTTTTTTGTATTTTTAGTAGAGACCAGGTTTCACTATGTTGGCCAGGCTGGTCTCGAACTCTTACCTCAAGTTACCCTCCTGCGTCAGCCTCTCAGTGCTGGGATTATAGGTGTGAGTCACCACACCCAGCTTAATTAATTTAAATGTAAATACCTATATCTAGAAATTGAAAAAAACATGGTATGAGTAAAGAATGTGATATGAAAGAAGGACAATATAAAAAGGTGGAGAAGTGTACAATACAGATCTTGAGGAGCTTAGTTATGTTTTGCCAAGGAGTTAATTTTTATCCTGAAAGCCAAATGAACCATGGAAGACCTTGAAGAAGTCAAAAAACAGAATTAGCTTTACATTCGGAAAGGACTGCTCAAGGAGCAAGTGGCAAATAGACTGAAAAAGGAAAAGAATGAAGACAGGATGGTTAGAAATACAGAAATGAAGACCGGATGGTTAGAAATGCAGAAATACATTAGAGGAAAGATAACAATGTAAATTTAGGTGGTAGAAGTTTACCTGAGAGAAAGAAGATAGCTTTGAGCAATACAATTAAATTGAAATAATTTAGTGACACAGCGTCATTATTTTCAGGTAAGAGTGAGAGAAGTAAAAACGTTCTGGCTTGAGAAATAGAATGATTAAACATTTACTAAGACAAGAAATCCATGAGGTTTATTTTGCTTTGAGTGGTAGATTCAAATGAAGTTCATTTTGGTTGGATATGTGGGACATAAATTAAACAAATATATCAGGAGGTATAAACAAAGACTTAGAGGACATCAGTATGTAGGTGGAAGATGGGGTCTAATTTCCTAATTAAATTAATTAAAACAAGTTTTCTTCAAGTATCAGAATCAAAATATTTTTAAATTATCACTTAAAAGCTGCTTTTCTATTGTCATGATGCTATTTTGTTTCATAATATTCCATATTTCAGTACAAAATAAAAAAATCAATATTGCATCTCATATCATGCTACTCCCTAACCTCCACCACTGTCAACACCCAAACCCTATAAAATGTGGATACTTCAGGTATTAACAGAAGTTGTTTCTTCAGCCACAATACACTCCAACCCCCATTTCTATTCCCAAAACGTGTCTAGGTAACTTCAACTCATTCTTAAAAATCTTAGTTTAAGTATCACTGCTTCAATTTAAAGTTTCATCTAATCTAATCTTGCTTTACACTAGATGCATTGTTACATGCTTTAAATTATATAACATCCTGTATTATTCCCTTTGGAGCACTGATCACAACTCTACTTCATTATGTGTAATTTTTTAATGTCTCTTTCAACTAATCAATTATTCATTTAACAAATATTTTCACGTCTACCAGGCGGTCTGGGGATACAGTAGTGAGAAAAACAGACAAGAGTTGTGCCCTCAACTCAAACTGGGAGAAGGGGAGTACATGGGGGAGCAGAAAGCACATAAATTAACATTTATGTGATATTTTTCCTTGATAAATGCCACAAAATATTATAAGCTCCAAAGAAGCAGAGATCCTGTCATCTTGCTAGCTATGCTAGCCCAATGCCTGGCCCATAGTTAGACACTCAAATATTTGTTGCATAAATGCTTGAGGGAAAAATTTCACTCTGAAACCAAAGATATTCATTCTTAAAACAACTTTTAGAATGCAGCCCAATTTGCAAGTTAAAAACTACCTATTATTAATTATTTTTCTTCACATCAGATAGCTTTCTGAAATTCACAGCCACATGACATATTTACTTACATCCTACTTTCTTCTAAGAAAGACAACCCATTTTTTTTAGTGGTTTTTCTATTTATTTAGCTTCAGTGTAACCACTACCTTTCTCTTAAGCATTTTCTTACTATTCTGTTCAGTTCGTTCTTTCAGGCATATGTCAGATATATTTTCTGCTATGACTTAAGGACTACAGTGTCTCTATTAATAAAGGTGTTGCTATTACAAGGTCCTGGTCTCCTTAATCCCAAACATGAACATATTATCCAGCCCAAAATGTCAAGAGCACCAAGGCTGAGAAACTCAAGTGTTAAAGAAACCGGATCATCATATCTAAATAAGACACTAAAAGAGAAAAATCCAAAGAACACTTTAATGATCCACTGATTTCGCTAATTCACACTTATGCAGCAAATAGAAACCAAACTAGTTATAAAGAATTACTGAGGAATAAACACATGTACAACTTGATTACCCTGTTGAAGGCTTAAACACAACTGATTTGATACTAGAATATTTCACAATATTTAAAGGCTTCTTAGTCACTGTTGGGGAAACTAGTCTCACCATCTCATTAGCATCCCCTGAGTTTTATATCTCATATTACATAAGTTTGTTATGCCTTCTCATGAAATATAGGATGTAATGAATATGGAGTGAAAACTCATGTTGGAGTCCATGATTTGCCATGGTACTAGTTATATTAATTCTGGACAAATGTACTAATTCTGGACAAATGTACCTCTCCAAATCACTGATTCCTCTTCTATAAGACTTGGAATATTATCAACACCTCATATATTGAAGATTTAATTATTTCATGAAAACATTTAGTAAAACACATATGTTCCAGATACCAAATTAATTTGCATGGAACTTCTTGATAAAATGTAATGCAATAAACAAATGCTAGATGCTGTCAGAAACTAGAACTACACAATTCAAATGTGTGGACCAGATTTATTCAAACCTAAGTTCACAGGCACAAATTCAAGAGATACATTCTAACCAGGCTATACCCATATTATTTCCCTTTATATTTTACCAACTTTTAAAATTATTACTTATAAAGTTGTAATACTATTTATATTTATAGCATTGATATGCATCATTTTATGCAAATGTAGTAGCTAAATAATCTAGATGTATAGAGAAATGAAAAGACAAAATCTGGGATTAATAACATGCTTTAAAAGAAGAAACAATTTAAATAGGAGGTTTGTTGAGTAAAATAATCAGACACAGAAAAACTCTTTTATAAAAGTACCCAGTAAAGAAAGTATAACTGATTCATTACATTAAAATAACTACAGAAAAAGACTATACTTCAAAGAAGACTGATAGTGAGTGAAAAATATATACTTTGAGGATGGAAGAAAGGGAAAAGGAATGGCAAATGACAGATGGGAATTTCAATTTCATCTGTCATATTTTATTCCTTAAAATGCAAGGTAGTTGAACATACACTATTACTCTGTAAAATTTTCAGAGGCCTGACATAGTTCATAAATTGAAAAAAAAAAGTTTTATAATTCCAAACAGTAAGTTTGATGTATTAAAGATTCACCTCTGTTGAACATCTTTCTCAGCAGTACAGAAAATTCAAGGTTCACTAAAATATCTCTCTCAACGCTTTTATAATTGATACCAGAATCATTGTTCTAATCAACCTCTACCATTTAGAAGGGAAAAAGCCTATACTAAGTCTGGCTTTCTACTGCCTACAAAATGAATTATAAATATTCTAAGATAGCATACATAGCCTTCCCTGATCTAACTCCTGCCTATTCTCCAACCATTCCATCATAAGTAAATTACATGCACTTATAAGAAACAACCCATTACATTGTTTAAACATTTGAACTTTTGCAAATACTATCTAAAATGCCTTTTTCCCCATGTTTGTTCATCTGTCAAGTGTCCTGTCTTCCAAACTAAACTAAAACCTTTTCTTCTAGTTTTATAACAAGCTGAACAATAACCTAACCACACTAACAACAGCTTGTTTATATGTAACATACAGACAAGTATGCACTGGTCTAAATATCTCAAAGCCTTCTTCAATCTTATTTGTCAGAATTTATTGTTACCAACACCACATTTTCCAAGCACATTCACATTCTAATTACACTTATGACTTGAGAATTTGGGGAAAGGGTGAGTTGGGGAGGAGGGCTGGAATGTTTAGCTTGACAACAGGAACAATATTACTGCCTTTGTATTACCCTCTGGATCTGTTACAGTGCTTCACCTAATAAAAATAATTGAATTTTATGGCTGATAAAGGGTTTACTTATCATATTGCTTTTTCAATAAGGAAGAACAGTTTTAAAATAATAAAAAAGATGACTAATATAAAAATGAGCACTTGTGGCAAATGACAATGCTTTAGACAACACTAAAACAGGTGAAGTCTTCACATATTTTTGAAAAAGTTCCCAATAAACACCTATCTTAAACACACAGTTTAGTAGAAAAGAAATATAAAGATGCATATAATGTCTGAGATCAGCAAGATAAGAGCTAAAGCCTAAGAAAAACTGGGATAAAGAGGATGGTAGAAGGTATATTACCATTATTATTTGAGTGTTAGTAATGGACACAATGGTTAAAACAAAGATGAAAATTTCAGTTTCAGAGAAGACAAATTCAGGATAAACAAGGCTAAAAATAAAAAAATACTCTTGCAAATTGAATAAATAATATTCAAATATAAATTAAGGACTCATGCATTGCTTAACAACGGAAATACATTCTGAGAAATGCATCTTTGAAGAGATTTGTTGTATTGTTGTGCAAACATCAGATCGTACTTACACAAACCTAAATAGAATAGCCTCCTGTATACAGCCTGTACAGAATGTTACTGAATACTGTAGGCAACTGTAACACAAGATTATATGAGTACCTAAACATATCCAAACACAGAAAAGAACAATAAAAATATGGTATAAAAGATAAAACATAGTATAACTGTATACTATTACCATGAATGGAGCTTCAAGGATAGGAAGATGCTCTGAATAAGTAATGAGTGAATGTGAAAGTCTAGGACATTACCATATACTACTACAAACTTCATAAACACTGTATGGCTACACTAAATTTACTGTCTTTCAAAAATAATCTTAACTTACTGTAATATTTTACAGTGCAAACTTTTAATTTTTCAAAACTCTTTGGCTCTTTTGTAATAAGACTTCTCTATATTCTTATTCTATAAATTTTTTCTACTTAAACCTTTTTTAAAAACTTTTTAACCTTTTTTGTTAAAAACTAAGACACAAACACACACATTAGCCTCGGCATACACAGGGTAAGGTTCATCAATATTGCTGTCTTCCTCGTTCACATCTTGTCCCACTAGAAAATCTCCAGGGGTAATAATGTGCATGGAGCTGTCATCTATGATAACAATGCCTTCTTCTGCAATATCTCCTACAGGACTTTTAAAAAAAGTAAGTAGAGTATACTCTAAAACGATAAAAAGTATAGTATATGGTCAGGCATGGTGTTTATGCCTGTAATTCCAGCAGTTTGGGAGGCTAAGGTGGGTGGATTCCTTTAGCTCAGGTGTTCGAGACCAACCTGGGCAACATAACAAAACCCCATCTCTACAAAAACTATAAAAATTAGCCAGGTATGGTGGTGCATATCAGGAAATGTAGCTATTCAGGAGGCTGAGGTGGGAAATCACCTGAAATCGATGAGGTCAAGGCTTCCGTAAGCCATGATCACACCACTGCACTCTAGCCTGGGTGACAGAGTGAGACCCTGTCTCAAAAAAATAAAAAAGTGTATAGTACAGTAAATACATAAACTCGTAAGACATTCATCTATCAAGTATTATATACTGCACATAATTGTATGTGCTATATTTTTGAATGACAGGGCAGATTTGTTTACACCAGCATTACTACAAACACAGGAGTAACGCATTGCGCCACAACCATTAGAATAGCTAAGACATCTCTAGGTGATAGGAACTTTTCAACTCCATTATAAATTTATGGTACCACCATCTTACATGTGGTCTGCTGTTGACCAAAATGTCTTTATGCAGCACAAGATTGGACAAATAGGTAACTTGCGAAGAGTAATCAAAATTTAAGGCAAAAGAAACTCAAAAGCACAATATACTATAAACTCTGGTTTATCTCAGGGACTTAATTTAACCTCAATTCAGTGACAATTTTGTAAGAAGAAATTGTTTTAAGGATACTAGTAGGTGGGAAGCAGTGGAAGAAAGTCAATGTTCCTTAAAATCTCAACTTATTTTTGATACAGCTTCTCATTCATAAAATTCCCCAGTTATCTGGCAGTTTCCAAATATCTTTTGGCAATTTTCAACACTCAGGAGCACCATGAAGAGCACATACAAAGTCTGCCACAAAGAAGGTTGTTAAATGTCCCACAAGTTACAAAAACAATGTCCAGAAATACTTTATGTAACAGCTGTGGGACAGAATGAGTGTAAAAAAGGGACAAGATGCCTGTCACATTAAAAAATTTTAGCATAACTTGACAACCCATTTTAAGGTAACTCTGCACATCTAACTGATTAAAACAAAGGGAGTAACTAAGTTTATTAACCAATTTCCATTAGATTTACTTATTTTTTCTGCACTGAAAGACTGAATGCATTAAAAACTCATTTGCTCAACGATTATTTACGTATTTGGTGGGTGCTAGAAAGATAGGGAAGGGGAAAATATGGCACATTTCTTTGTGGACATGCACACACACATACACACACACACTTTGAAACTGGTGAGAAAAAAGCAAGCAGACAATTTAAAAATAGCATAAATATTTATGATACAGGAAATAGAGTGATTATCATTGTACAAAGAAGGGTCCAAATCTCAAACTTGAAAAAGCTAAGAAAGAATTCCTGGAAAAAGTGAAATCTAGACAACTAAAATGAAGTTTAAAAATATTCCAGAAGTTGAACCAACATTAAGAATGTATAATGTCTAAGAATGTTTGCTGCATTGTTTGTAAGAATGTAAAATGGAAACAACGTAAATATCCTTCAAAGATAAATGTTATGATATAGTTACACATTATAGAGCACTGAAGATGAAGAAACTATATTTATAGGCAACCATATGAATGAATTACACAAAATACTGAGTTAAAGAAGCTAAACACTAAAGAATACATACTACATAATCTCATTTCAAAGTTTCCCAAAACAAGCACAAATAATTTACTGGCTTAAAAAGTCAGAATGCTATTCACATTTTATGCGAAGTGGGAGAGATTAGTAACTGGATGGGGATATGAAGAGACTTCTGGGGGTTCTATTTCCTGATATGGTGGTGGTTATAACAGTATTTCACTTTGTTCACTGAGCTGTAAGATCATGATCTGATACGTTTTCTCTATGTAGTTCTATTTAGAAAAAAACAATTCACAAAACGTAGCAATGGAGCAGCAGCTACTGTAATACAGAAAACAACAAAACAAAACAAATATGCAAAAGCCCACAGGCATAGTGCTTGAGAATCTAAAAAGGGTTCAGGCAGAGTAACTTGGCTCACACCTATAATCCCAGCACTTTGGGAGGCCAACGTAGGAGGACTGCTTGAACCTAGGTGTTCAAGTCTGCAGTGAGCTATGACAGCACCACTGCACCCTAGCCTGGGCAACAGAGTGAGACCCTGTCTCAAAAACAAACAAACAAAAAGGATTCGGTGTATGCTAAAGACAATATCTATACTCAAGGTTATTGTGAGGATTAAAGGATATATGTAAAGCATATACCTGGTATAAGTATTAATAGGTAGTCAATAAAAGTGGCTATTATTACTATACTACTATTACTCTGCTGATATACTCTTTGATTATAGTGCTCAAAGTAGAATGAAAAACAAAAAGGCTAAGGCAGTACAGAGCGGGTAGACTATGCTGAGCTTTCTTTTTTTTTTTTTTTTTTTTTTACGAATTCAAACAATGTTGCCCAAGCAGGAGTGCAGTGGCAAAAAAATTGCACACCCCAAACAAATCCACCCAAGTTAATGCAAATAAACAGCCACACCCACCAGAGTACCCGGGAT